>JAWPHD010005689.1:0-158435 GCA_037043455.1 Cyrtodaria siliqua | reverse complement strand
TAGATTTTCAAGTGGGGTGTGGGGGGGAGCGGGGTGAGAGGCGGGAGTGGGTTGTGGGGGGAGGGGAGGGGGCAACATATATGTGTAAGAATTGACTAAAACAACAAAGAAATATGTAAAAAAAAAAAGTTTCAAGTGTGTCGGGGGGATGAGAGGCGGGGGGGGGGGGGGGGGGGGGGGGGTGCGTGGGAGGTGGCGGGGCAACATATATGTGTAAGAATTGACAAAAGCAACACAGAAATATGTAAAAAAAAATAGTTTCAAGTAGGGGTGGGGTGGTGGTGGGCGGGGGTGTGCGGGGGTGAGAGGCGGGATAGGGTTGTGCGTGTGGGGGGAGGGGCAACATATATGTGTAAGAATTGACTAAAACAACAAAGAAATAGGTAAAAAAAAATAATCGACTGGTGGGGGGGGGAGGGGGTGTGGGGAGGGGGGAGAGGCGGGGGTGCAAAATATATGTGTAAGAATTGACTAAAACAACAAAGAAATATGTAAAAAAAAAAAATTGTTTCAAGTGTGGGGGTGTGAGAGGCGGGGGTGGGGGCGTGGGTGCGGGGGAGGGGCGAGCAACATATATGTGTAAGAATTGCCAAAAGCAACACAGAAATATATTTAAAAAAAAAAAATTTCAAGTAGGGGTGGGGTGGTGGGGAGCGGGGATGAGAGGCGGGAGTGGGTTGTGGGAGGGTGGGGGGGGGGGGGGGGGGGTGTATGGGCAACATATATGTGTAAGAATTGACTAAAACAACAAAGAAATATGTAAAAAAATAAATAAAATAAAAAGTTTCAACTGGGGTGGGGGTGCCCCAATATGGGTGAAGTAATAAGATGCATAATGCTATAACAAATCCCAAACCAAAATTATAGATATATACATGCTTACATGCAAACCTAGATCTGCACATTTTATGGGCCATCCCAATTTGGGTTCCATCGGAGCCCAGAATTTGCAGAAGACAAAATTACTTATCCAACCCTTTACGACATACTATAAGGAAACCAATTCCAAAATTTAGTTCAGCTAGGACAAGAAATGTAAACACAGCTTACACGCAAAATTTGATGTGAAACAGACATATTTTAAGGGCTATCAAAATTTGGGTTCCATGGGAGCCCAGGGGTTACAGGAACCAAAATTACTTAAGCAGCCCTTACGACAATGCTATAAGGAAGCTAATGGCCAAATTTGGTTGTGCTAGGGTAAGAATTGTAAGAGATATAGACTTGTAAACACAGCTTACACGCAAAATTTGATGTGAAATGAGACACATTTTATGTGCTATCATAATTTGGGTTCCATGGGAGCCCATGGGTTAGAGGAACCAAAACTGCTTATATGCAGCCCTTAAGATAATGCTATAAGGAAGCCCATGAACAAATTTGGTTGTGCTAGGATAAGAAATGTAAGAGATATAGACTTGTAAACACAGCTTTTAAGGGCTATCAGAATTTGGGTTCCATGGGAGCCCAGGGGTTACAGGAACCAAAATTACTTAAGCAGCCCTTACGATAATGCTATAAGGAAGCTAATGGCCAAATTTGGTTGTGCTAGGGTAAGAATTGTAAGAGATATAGACTTGTAAACACAGCTTACACGCAAAATTTGATGTGAAATGAGACACATTTTATGGGCTATCATTATTTGGGTTCCATGGGAGCCCATGGGTTACAGATATAGACTTGTAAACACAGCTTACACGCAAACCTTGATGTGGGACGCCGACGCCGACACCAACGCCGGGGTGATTACATAAGCTCTCTTATTCTTCGAATAGTCGAGCTATAAATGGTTACTGAAAATATTAATCCTCAGTATGTTTTAGTAAAAAATGGCAGAATAATATTAAAAGCAACATGTGCGTCTTGTGGTATTACTAAAACGCAGTTTGTTAAAAGTACACAAGGCGGGAGTATTGATATTCATAAAGCTTTACTCCCTTTGCTACCCAAAAAGGGGCAAACACTTCCTGGTTATAAATATTGCAGTCCTGGTAATCCGCTTGATAGTGGAGAACCTTCAAATGAATTAGATGCTATTTGCAAAGATCATGATTACTGTTATGAAGAAAATCCTAGTAATAAATCCTATGTGCGATAAAAACATGCTGACCGGTTTGAAAACGAGCAAATCCAAATCACTTGGAGAAAAAATCGCCAAGAATTTGATAGTCAAGCCTGTAATTAGTGCAAAATATAAACTTGGTCTTGGAGCATCAAAAAACGAGAAAAGGCGTTGAAATGGACTGACAAGTTAGCAGATGAACTTCATAAACCTATACGAAGAAAGTTCACTCAACGCCGTGTGATTGTGAATGAATGAATGAATGGTGTTTTACGGCACGTCGACACATAAATAGGTCATATTGTGCGCAAAAGATTGTGAATGAAATTGATAAAATATGGTCTGCTGACTTGGTTGATATGCAATCGTTTTCAAAGTATAATAAAGGTACTAAATATTTGCTTACTGTTATTGATGTATTTAGTAAATTTGCTTGGGTTGTACCAGTTCCAAATAAAACTGGTTTAGAAATTACCAAAGCGTTCCAACAGATAACAAGCACAGGAAGACAGTGTAAATTGTTGTGGGTTGATCAAGGTGTGGAATTTTATAACAAGGTGTTTAAGCAATTCCTTGATGATAATAATATCAAAATGTATCACACTTTTAATTTCGGAAAGGCTGTAGTAATTGAACGATTTATTAGAACATTAAAAGAGAGGATGTGGAAATATTTCACAGCAAACAATACAAATACATATTTAGACGTGCTACAGGTGATGGTTGATAAATACAATAATACAAAACATCGGAGTATTAAAATGACACCGACTGAAGCAAGTGATGAAAAGAATAAAGGAATGGTGTATTTCAACTTGTATGGAAAAATGAGAAGTAATCAAATTAAGCCAAAGTTTGAAATAGGGGATAAAGTTAGAATCAGCAAATATAAAAGAACGTTTGAGAAAGGTTATACTCCAAATTGGACTGAAGAAATATTTGTTGTTGATGAAATTCAATATACAAATCCTGTTACATACAAAATAAAAGATTTAAACAACCAAAACATTGACGGAAGCTTTTATGAATTAGAAATGATAAAGGCAAAGCAAGAAATATTTAGTATTGAAAAAGTAATACAAAGTGATTACAAAAAGAAACAAGCATTGATTAAATGGAAGGGTTACAATGAGGATTTCAATAGTTGGGTTCCATTTAAAGATACTGAAAATATTAAATAAGGGTTTAAAAATAATCATATATAGTATTATTATATATAATGGAACAAGAAAGATTAGAAAAGGTTTGCAAAAAACTTTACAATTTAAAAGATAAATATAGAAAAAAAATAATGATAAGCAAGCAACTCCAAGTAGAATATGAAGTAGTTCGTGATGATTTTATGGACACCAAAAAAAGCAAAGTTAACAAGCAAAGACGATTGCTGGTTGAAATGGATAATTATGAACGTGAGCTGAATAAAAACAGGGAAGAGCTTCTTGAACTAAAATACAAAATAGCAAAGTGCAGGAAAATAAAATACTCCATAGTAAAAAATGATATGTACAGCGATGATGAAGACTACTGTCCGGTTCCGTCTGACTTTGCTTAATGAATTGCAAATGTTTTAGTTGAATCATATGAGCAAAATATTATGTTATTGAAATAATAAACAGGATTGATAAGTAGTATAGAGAGTCGGGGTTTCAGCGAGTTTCCCAGAGCGAGTTTGCTCAAGTAATTAATAATATGTGTCAGGTCTTTTGGCCCAAGTATGCCTATCATTTAGATTTTTTGTAAATGATGGTGTTACTTGAGTTAACAGCCATGGCCGACACATTTAACAGTTGCTTGGCGTTCGTTGCCCGCTCTGGGAAACTGTCCTGAAACCCCTAATCTCTATACTACTTGTGACTTTCACCATCCAAGCAAAGGGCAGATAACTTTAATTGTTACATTTACATCACTTTCTCATAAACTATAATTATGCACTAGATCGCAGGTTGAAGGAACGTGTTGGGACTGAAAAAAAATTTTGAAAAAAAGTCTGATTTTTTTTTGATTTTAAAAACAATCCTACCCAAAATTCTAACCCATGGTCCATATCAAATTTTTTTTTTTTTCATTCTTTTTTTTCAAATATTTTTTTCAGATTTTTTTTTCAATTTTTTTTTCAGTCCCAACACGTTCCTTCAACCTGTGCACTAGATGCTTTACACCTAGTTTATAGCTTAATCTTTGGAAGACACAAACCATTCTATTTTGTTTGACATAGTTGTATCTTGATCTTGACCTACTTTTGTGGAGTTGATGCTTTTTTTGCTTTTGTTTTTTAGCTCGTCTGATCGACTGATCAAAGATCAGCAGAGCTTATGCCGTGGTGCGTCGTCCGTCTGTAAACGTTTTGTTTGTGGCGACTACTCCTCTGAAACTACTAGACGGATTTTCACGAAACTTCACAGGAATATTGCTCTTGTTGTCTAGCAATAATTCAGGTCAGCCGGAAATTCAAGATGGCCACCACTGCTAAAAATAGATTTTAAAAATGCGACATTGTGGAGACTACTTCTCAAAACTGTAGGTGATATTGAATTGGAACCTTTACCAAAATGACTGATGCGACATGAACTTGGTCCTAACCAAGATTCATTTTGATTCGAAATCAAACATGGCCGTCAGTGCCATCTTTTACATATATAGAAAAAACTTGTGGAGACTACTTCTCTGAAACTACTTGACGGATTTTCACGAAACTGCACAGGAAGGTTACTCTTGATGTCTAGATAATCCAAGCAAAATTTCAGGTCGGTAGGAAATTCAAGATGGCCACCACTGCTAAAAATAGATTTTAAAATGCGACGACTACTTTTCAAAAATCCTAAGCGTTATTGAATTGGAACCTTTACCAAAACTACTGGTGCGACATGTACTTGGTCCTAACTAAGATTCATTTCGATTCCGTGTCAAACATGGCCGTCAGTGGCCATCTTTGTTTACATAGAGTTATATAGGAAAAACTTGTCGCGACTACTCTTCTGAAACTGGTCGACGGATTTTCATGAAACTTCACAGGAAAGTTACTCTTGATGTCTAGTTGATCCTAGCAAAATTTCAGGTCGGTAGGAAATTCAAGATGGCCGCCACTGCTAAAAATATATTTTAAAAATGCGACTTTGTGGCGACTACTTTTCACCGGAAGTGATTTTGAATTGGAACCAAAATTACTGGTGCGACATGTACTTGGTCCTAACTAAGATTCATTTTGATTCCTTTTCAAACATGGCCGCCAGTGGCCATCTTTGTTTACATAGTTATATAGGAAAAACCTGTGGCGACTACTCCTCTGAAACTAGTTGACGGATTTTCATGAAACTTCACAGGAAAGTTACTCTTGATGTCTAGTTGATCCTAGCAAAATTTCAGTTTCGCCAGAAATTCAAGATGGCCGCAACGTCTAAAATAGATTTTAAAAATGCGATTTTGTGGCGACTATTTCTCAAAAAACATAATTGATATTGATCTGCAACTTTTACCAAAATGACTGCCACGACATTTAGTTGGTCCTAACCAAAGTTCATTTTCATTTGGATGTCCAACATGGCCACCAGCGGCCATCTTTGTTTACATAGAGTTATATAGGAACAATTTGTGGCGACAACTCCTCAGACTACTTGAAGGATTTTCATGAAACTGCTAGGTGATCCTAGCAAAATTTCAGGTCGGACAGAAATTCAAGATTGTTTATAGAATGGCATTTTGTTTTTAAACAAATGCTCTTAAATGTCATCTCAGCAAACTGTAAACTCCAAGGTGAGACATGAATCCGCAGATTTCTTGTTCAAAATTATTAGATCTTTCAATGATATCGAGCACTTTCAAAATTGGATGACTGTTTCCTTATTTTTCTTTTAATGTTATCAATACCTCTGTTTTATCAATGGTGAAACTGTGCTAGCGACTTAATCGATATTAAATGTTCTTAAAAAGATAATTTCATAATTCAGAGTGGAACCGGAAGTCAGTTCCAGAATTTAGACTTGTCAAAGTCTACGAAAGTAGGTCTCTTATTTATGCGAACGTTACATTACAGTACAGTGGTGTATCACCAGACAGGGAAAACGTTTACAAAATTGGCTAAGAAACCAACGGCTTATAATATGGCTTTGATGACAGTATGAATTTAGACCTGCTGAAGAGGGCACACATAACAAAGACCAACTCATCCCTCTGGTTCATGAAACGCAACCTGACATGCAGGTGATCAGCGTAACTAGCATTAGTGTGATCCACACTGGAATATAGCTCCACAGTCTGGGATCTATGGGGTGCCGTATTACCTTTTAATAGTATTTGGTGATATCACCTATTCGAATCGGTGATATCACCGAGTTATATCAAAAAGCAATAGGGCGCCTCATAGGGACCCCTATTACAAGAAGGACAACAACAGATTAGGAAGGGTCTAATGCCAACTTGCTAGGTTTGTCTTCATGCCAGGAGGGATTTGTCATCAAATGCTATCCAACCTGAAGCTACCTTTGCTCCAAGACAGAAGGAAAATGAACCGATCTGTCTTCTCCTACAAGGTGGTCGAGGAGCTGGTGCCAGCTTTCAAATGCCAAATTCCTGGGCAAGGCAAAAACATGACTTTCAAACTAATAACATTATCGACAACCAGGTCTTAAATACTTCAAAGTGCTTCAAATCAGTGCGGTGTAAACAATTTCAGTACAAAACCTTTTTTTCCAAAAACAATTATATATAGATTACAACCATCTTGAAAAGTTTCATGTGTGCTCTATCATTGGAGAGCTTCAAATCAGCTCCAGCTCTTGTAAAGTGCTACTAACAGCAACAGACTCTCTCCCCATGTGTTCATGGCGTAACAGGCCCTACTTAGTACACTTTTAGATTCAGATTCAGAAGAGCCTTCCAAGGCATAACCGAAATGGGAGAGAGTGGCTAATGTTTCGACTTTGTTTCGCCTGTGTGAGTACGGCTGTCACAGGGATCACTTTCCAAGGGCTGACACATTGTCAGACGTCACACTTTTACCAAACTTAACATACTCATAATACTGGCATATAATACTCTATTTGTTAGCAAGAGTAGGGCACGGTATCTCTATTCCGTATCCTACCCCTCACTCTGGAGCAGCTCTAAATAACCTAAACAATGTCTCAAACAATTCTTGCACATTTCGAAAGAAATAAATGTTTTTAAGCATTCAATTTGATGTCATTAATGATCAAGGCTCTCTGTATTTTTTAAAGCTAATTGGTATAACCAAGTTACTCATATATTATAATTAAGCATAACACTGAATAAACTTGTTGTAAGATGAAATCCAAGTTTCAATTTAATAACAGTTTCAGATCTAACATCATCAGTCTCAGTTTATTCAAGTTTTCTTAGCTATTTTGTATTGTATTAAATATAACCTCTCTTCAAGAAGCCCGTTAAGTAGATTGTTAGGAGTTTAAGTCTGTAAATCAAAAGAATATGCATAAAATCATTAAATGATAAAATATCAAGTTATCAACCTCAAAGGCAGAGGAATAAGCATCATCAGTAGTAGAACTAGAAGGGTGTTCCACGTAACACTTGTGTCACCTGCCATGTGCTTATTTCAGCAAGTACAATCTAATTGTAAAGTTTGAAGACAAGGGTGCAACCCTTCATGTGGAGCAGATTTTTTTAAAGTGTTAAAGTTTATGAAAATGGGCATAACTCTGCATTGGATAACTGATAAGGAGGAACTGCATAAAGTTTCATGACCATAGGTCAACATTTTGCTAATGAGCTAAGTCCTAGTCCTAGTAATGAGCTAAGTCCTAGTCCTTGTGATGAGTCCTAGTCCTAGTGATGAGCTAAGTCCTAGTAATGAGCTAAGTCCTAGTAATGAGCTGAGTCCTAGTCCTAGTGATGAGCTAAGTCCTAGTAATGAGCTAAGTCCTAGTAATGAGCTGAGTCCTAGTAATGAGCTGAGTCCTAGTGATGAGCTAAGTCCTAGTAATGAGCTAAGTCCTAGTAATGAGCTGAGTCCTAGTCCTAGTGATGAGCTAAGTCCTAGTAATGAGCTAAGTCCTAGTGATGAGCTAAGTCCTAGTCCTAGTGATGAGCTAAGTTAGCCTATTGCAGGTTAAAGTTTTATGAAAAGGGCCATAACTCTGCCAAAATAAAAGTCAGAACTGTTGGACGTGTCAGTGGCATTGTATAAAGTTTTATGACCATAGGTCAATATTCGGCCAGTTATGAGCCAGGTTAGGTTGCAGGTTAAAGTTTTATGAAAAGGGACATGAATATATATCAAATGCTTTTTAAGTTATGGCCAAGGTTAGGTTGCAGGTTAAAGTGATCCCCGAGTGTCTACCATGCTACTCAGGCGAAACATAAATCTGCAGCAATATATTTGTAGAAGCCCCTTTTCATAATTCAACCTGAAGTAAGATCACCTGAATGGGCAGACTTAACCGAATTTTACACTGACAATTCTGCCAAAAGTTAGATAAATAGTTACACTATTATAATGACTATATGTTAAATGTTGTTTAACGGCTCATCAACACAGTATAGGTTATTTAGAGCCGCCCCAGAGAGAGGGGAAGGATACATAGGAATCCGTGAACCGTGCCCTACTCTTATCGAATAGATTCCTATGGTTCTTTAACGTGCTCAGAGGATAGACCGATACACGGAACCGCCCGGTTTACGTTCCCATCCGACGGACGAGGCTAAGGGCGAGTGTCTATAATGACTATATACAACATGGGACTGTTACACTGTAATGACTACATACAACATGGGACTGTTACACTGTAATAACTACATACAACATGGGATTGTTACAATATAATGACTACATACAACATGGGATTGTTACACTGTAATGACTACATACAACATGGGACTGTTACACTGTAATAACTACATACAACATGGGATTGTTACACTGTAATGACTACATACAACATGGGACTGTTACACTGTAATAACTACATACAACATGGGATTGTTACACTGTAATGACTACATACAACATGGGACTGTTACACTGTAATAACTACATACAACATGGAATTGTTACACTGTAATGACTACATACAACATGGGACTGTTACACTGTAATAACTACATACAACATGGGATTGTTACAATATAATGACTACATACAACATGGGATTGTTACAATATAATGACTACATACAACATGGGACTGTTACACTGTAATAACTACATACAACATGGGATTGTTACAATATAATGACTACATAAAACATGGGAATGTTACACTATAATGACTACATACAACATGGGATTGTTACAATATAATGACTACATATAACATGGGATTGTTACAATATAATGACTACATACAACATGGGAATGTTACACTATAATGACTACATACAACATGGGATTGTTACACTGTAATGACTACAAACAGCATGGGATTGTTACACTGTAATATCTACATACAGCATGGGATTGTTACAATATAATGACTACATACAACATGGGACTGTTACACTATAATGACTACATACAACATGGGATTGTTACACTGTAATAATTACATACAGCATGGGATTGTTACACTGTAATAACTACATACAGCATAGGATTGTTACAATATAATGACTACATACAACATGGGACTGTTACACTGTAATAACTACATACAGCATGGGATTGTTACACTGTAATGACTATATACAACACAGGATTGTTACACTGTAATGACTATATACAACATGGGACTGTTACATTGTAATGACTATATACAACATGGGACTGTTACACTATAATGACTCCATACAACATGGGACTTCCATTCTCCATTCCATTATAAATTTGGAAATGGAATAAAAGGAAGAATATTTTTATTTGTAATTTTAATTATTTTTACATTTTAAACTTAATTTTAAATCAATTAATATTCATAAACATGTTCTACTTTTGTTCATGATAAGTCAAAACTGTCAGCGATCAAAGTTATGTTATAATCCCCGCATCAAATATTGCTCAAAATGAAACACTTGTAATTCTTGTCAATTATTTCAAATTTAAGAATGAAACAATACTTTAATATGCTGGTTTTACTAATACTTAATAACTTATAGAATTGAATTGAATTGGGTTTTAAGGCGCATCAACACATGAAAGGTTATATGGCACCTAACAGGAATGAACATGCCAGGCTCATCCTCCATTAACATCGAGATAAAATATGGAGAATGGGCCTAGAACCTTTTCACCTGCAGAACTGCAGAGTTGCTGCAAATTCTATTGTGGACACTCAATTTAAGCTGGAGCCACGTTTAATTTTTTTTGCCACTGTTCCAGTGATTTGAGCGAGAGGGCACCAGAAACAATGCAGGGGTCATGATGAAGACCTTTAATGAGCATGAACAAAAAATATAAATGAACATGAATTTGGGGGAGGGGGTAGGTTTCTACCCCTCTAACGGGATCTGCAGTGCCTCTTCTTTGCCTGAGAACCACACGGGGATTTAATAACTTTAATATTTTAAAATAATGTAATACAAATACTAAAGAAACTGGAGGCGACCTTGAAGAACTGTGGATACAAACGACCATAATGTGTTTTAGTCTCGTATAAAATGAGCAATTGCACTAAACTGTTTCTCATGCATTGTCCAATTGTATTGTTTATGAAAAATTTGGTTCAGAAAACTCCAACTGAGCTAGTTTTGTTGTATAAATCCTAAGTATTAATTCATATGTGGCATTTAGGCCTTGAGAAGATATCTATTTAAAATTGTACATTTATATTGAAATATATCTAAAACAAGTAAAAGGGATAGCTTTACTTTTTCAAAATGTTAGATACATGGGTATTTTATGAAATTTACTAGGCATTTGACTCGGAAATTTGCAACACTACTGGGTTTACCCAAGATCTGTGGTTCTGCCAACAGTTGATAAAATATCATCCAAGCCCCCTCCAGCTCCTTTATGTGAGCGAGGTGATGGTGAGCATGTTGGAATATGGACAAACAAACTATATACATATATCATAGCTCATCTAAATACTCAAACGATACCTACATGCAGTGTAAAAAAACAGTCAAAAGATAAGGCCTCGATAAAATAACTGCTGGATTTTCATCCTTTTTTTTTCAAATTAGCAGAGAGGGCTTGTTTTTTATTTTGTAATATTCCCATGAAAAAAAACATTAAAAAAGGTGAATAAACATATATATAAATATATATATATATTAAATAGCTCAACTGTAACCATACTAGCAATGACATTATATTATAATGCTCCGAAAATTTCCTGCATTCTGTTTGGCTGATCAATAAACATCTGCGACCTTTAAATGTACAGTCACAAATCTGATCAGGTTTGATTTCATACCTAGACAGGGATCACTAGGCATCCCTGAGGTTTCATAAAATCATGACATCAAATTCCATTAATTTATTTATTTTGGCCCAATTGGTCTTCTCTTAGCAATTTATAACATAACAACATTGACATGTTTTAGCATCATTGCAATAACAATATTGACATGTTTTAGCATCGTTGCAATAACAATATTGACATGTTTTAGCATCGTTGCAATAACAACACTGACATGTTTTAGCATCATTGCAATAACACTGACATGTTTTAGCATCATTGCAATAACAACACTTGACATGTTTTAGCATCATTGCAATAACAACACTGACATGTTTTAGCATCATTGCAATAACAACACTGACATGTTTTAGCATCATTGCAATAACAACACTGACATGTTTTAGCATCATTGCAATAACAACACTGACATGTTTTAGCATCATTGCAATAACTACACTGACATGTTTTAGCATCATTGCAATAACAACACTGACATGTTTTAGCATCATTGCAATAACAACACTGACATGTTTTAGCATCATTGCAATAACAACACTGACATGTTTTAGCATCATTGCAATAACACTGACATGTTTTAGCATCATTGCAATAACAATATTGACATGTTTTAGCATCGTTGCAATAACAACACTGACATGTTTTAGCATCATTGCAATAACACTGACATGTTTTAGCATCATTGCAATAACAACACTTGACATGTTTTAGCATCATTGCAATAACAACACTGACATGTTTTAGCATCATTGCAATAACAACACTGACATGTTTTAGCATCATTGCAATAACAACACTGACATGTTTTAGCATCATTGCAATAACAACACTGACATGTTTTAGCATCATTGCAATAACTACACTGACATGTTTTAGCATCATTGCAATAACAACACTGACATGTTTTAGCATCATTGCAATAACAACACTGACATGTTTTAGCATCATTGCAATAACAACACTGACATGTTTTAGCATCATTGCAATAACACTGACATGTTTTAGCATCATTGCAATAACAACACTGACATGTTTTAGCATCATTGCAATAACACTGACATGTTTTAGCATCATTGCAATAACAACACTGACATGTTTTAGCATCATTGCAATAACAACACTGACATGTTTTAGCATCATTGCAATAACAACACTGACATGTTTTAGCATCATTGCAATATCAACACTGACATGTTTTAGCATCATTGCAATAACAACACTGACATGTTTTAGCATCATTGCAATAACTACACTGACATGTTTTAGCATCATTGCAATAACAACACTGACATGTTTTAGCATCATTGCAATAACAACACTGACATGTTTTAGCATCATTGCAATAACAACACTGACATGTTTTAGCATCATTGCAATAACTACACTGACATGTTTTAGCATCATTGCAATAACAACACTGACATGTTTTAGCATCATTGCAATATCAACACTGACATGTTTTAGCATCATTGCAATAACAACACTGACATGTTTTAGCATCATTGCAATAACTACACTGACATGTTTTAGCATCATTGCAATAACAACACTGACATGTTTTAGCATCATTGCAATAACAACACTGACATGTTTTAGCATCATTGCAATAACAACACTGACATGTTTTAGCATCATTGCAATAACAACACTGACATGTTTTAGCATCATTGCAATAACTACACTGACATGTTTTAGCATCATTGCAATAACAACACTGACATGTTTTAGCATCATTGCAATATCAACACTGACATGTTTTAGCTTTATTGCAATAAAAACATTGACATGCTTTAGCATCATTGACATGTTTTAGCATCATTGACATGTTTTAGCATCATTGCAATAACAACACTGACATGTTTTAGCATCATTGCAACAGCAATATAATATTATATACATAATTTCAACAAAAGTTTATTGGTTTACAAAGTGCCTGTACAAATCTAATCAGTGATAGGAAAGAAAATTCCAGATTTTTAATACAATACACTGTTAAATGAAATAATGGATTTGACATCATGCCCCACACATGGGTCACATAAGGACAGCAACCTCAGAGGGAGATAATGTGAAGAAGAACAATTCCCATCGGACACAGTAAATGTTTTTTGTCTGAATGGTGTTTTAACTCATTTTTAGGCCATATATGACGGTCAATATTTTACAGAGTAAAGGTCTGCAGCTTCTAGGGTGTCATTAATAAAACACAAAGTTTACCATCTGATAGTACTGCCTTATATGTGTAAACATTTGTTCTTTTCAGGGCTGAAGTGCACAATTGTATATACACTTTAAAGCTTACATTATAAACATTATCATTACAGTAAAAGTCTCATTTTGTATTGCGTTCTTTTGCCAAATTGAAATATAATAAGCAATTTATAATTAAAGTTTTTTTTAATAGGAATATTTTCAATAAAACAAAAATTAAATTTCCTTTCTAACTGATACTAGATTTGTACAGGGTCATAGAGACAGTGTTGGTTGTGAACCAGTCTATGTTTACATCAAGACCAGTCCTCCTCAGAATGAGTTTACAGACCAGTCTGTCATAGAAGCACAGCACAGCATGCTTAACATAGACTGGGTCAGAAATACAGGAATAACCCCGCTGCCGATACCACTAAAGACGCGTCACTAGTCTGACATTTATAAATCTTCACAAAAACAATAGACCATGTCAAGGTCAGAACATTTTTCAGAAAAAAAATTCCAATTTTCACTAGTTTTTTTTCCACTAAAAGTTGTTTTATCATACAAAATATTGTTGACTTTCAAGTCAATGTCAATTTTCTTCTGCATATTCATAATAGTTGATTATCTTCTAGAAAATGTTTTAATTCACTTTCACAGATTTAGTTAAACATGAAGTTTCTTCAGAAGGTGTTTACATTACTGAAGACAGCTTCCTCAAGTTATAAGGTATGTCTATATCTCTCCTCTTCTTGCTGGTTCTTAAGTTTATCATTTTTAAATTATTATGCAGCAAAAGTGCTACGACTCGGTAGACTGTGTTCTGTAGACTGGTTGTATGCTAAGTGTGTTGAGATTTACAGTCGACTGTGCGCCGGTCTAAAGCGAGTTAGTTCGGCAGCAGGGTTTAACCTCAGCAACCAGACTGCGAGACATCCGCACCGCTCCTCTTTGTGGCGTTCAGAACGGTAAACACCTGAAGATAGAAAACATAGCTTAAAATACATTTACATCATATAATAAGAGTTTACGGTTAGTTTTGCACTATTACAAGGTGAAATTAGCATGATTATAAATACAATCAGGTAAGATGCATGTGACCTGCATATAGGTTAAACAGAGTCGAGTTGTAATAGATGCTTGTTTAGTTTGCATGGTATTCTACATCATTTTTAGCACATGTTAGGCAATATATGATGGTCGATTATTTGTGGTAGAGGCAGACCACCCCATTTTTCCTGGGAATCAGAACCAGTATTGTATATCTCCCATTATCCATAAGAATCGACACTTTCTCACTTGATAAGTCGAGCTCCCAGTGTAATTAGAACCCGCAGCGGTGATGAAGTGTCCTTAGAGTTGTAATACAGAATTAATTACTGATGCAATATAAATTATCTTGGTCTATACATATATTTATTATTTACATGTATTTATCTTTTATATGTTTTTATTTTTAGTATGTATTTCTTATTTATATTTATCATATAAACTGTGGCATGGGAGAGTAATAAAGCCCTGATACATTTATCATAATAATTAATGCCCCCACAGGGAGGCATATAGTAATCACACGGTCGTTGTGCGTGTCCATCTGTCTGTCCAAAATCATGTCATTCCTCAGAAACTACTGAATAGAATTTTGTCAAACTGCATACAAATGTTCATCACAATGAGAAGGTGTGTTGCGCGCAAGAATCATGACGTATCTCAAAGGTCAAGGTCACACTTGGAGGTCAAACAAGAGGCCCAAGAGGGCCTGTGGACACTTTACTGGCTAAAGATAAAGTTTATGTATAAGAGACCATAACTCTTTCAAAAATCATTCAACCGGAACATGGCCATGATATATGCAACTATGCTTGGTACTAATCATCCCTGCCAAGATTCGTTGAAATCAGGCCAGGGGATTAGGAGAATTAGTTGGGACAAAGTTTGTGCATTAAAACTTTAAAAGGACCAAAAATCATTCAACCAGAGCACGGCAATGACAGGTGCAACAAGGCTTGGTACTGATCATCCCTGCCAAGTTTTAAAAGGGCCATAACTCCACCAAAATCAATCAACCTGAACATGGTGACTATATGTACAACTAGGCTTGGTACTGATCATCCCTGCAAAGTTTCACTGAAATCTCGCCAAATGAAGGCCCTTTCGTCTTAATGAGGCAAAAACATAGCATATTCAGAAAATCAAGGGCCATAACTCCAGTGTAAATAGTCCAAACTGGCTGGTTTTCGAACTTGTTCAAGCTTTCATTGATATTAACAATCTCGTAAAGTTTGGCAAAGATCGGTTGAAATATGAAAGCCCTATCAATATAGCATTTTTAACTAAATCAAGGGCCATAACTCTGCTGTTACTATTACTCAAAGACTCTATCGTCTTAACAGATGACAAACGACGAACAATTTGCCATTCCATAAGCTCTGCTGGTCCTTGACAAGTAGAGCTAAAAATCATGGAAAAAAATCATGTCTCAAGCCATTACTTGGAAACTTCTGAAGTGAGTTGCGTCAAACTTCACACAAATGTTCATCACAATGAGAAGGTTTGTCGCGTGCAAGAATCATGTCAGTGCCTCAAAGGTCAAGGTCACAGTTGGAGGTCAAAGGTAAAAAAATCTTTAAAAAATTCATGTCTCAGCCATTACTTGGAAACTACTGAAGGGAGTTGTGTCAAACTTCACATAAATGTTCATTAAATTGAGAAGGTGTGTCACGCGCAATAATCAAGTTGGTGCCTCAAAAGTCAAGTTGACAGTTGGAGGTCAAAGGTATTTTTTTTCATGCCAGCCATTAGTCCAAAACTACTGAAGGGAATTAATGCATCAAACTTCACACAAATGTTCATCACAATGAGAAGGTGTGTCTTGTGCAAGAATCATGTCAGGGCCTCAAAGGTTAAGGTCACAGTTAGGTAGATTGTTTGCAGTTGGGGCATCCATATCACAAGGACACATTTTTGGTTTTTATATATATTTATAAAATATATGTATTTATTATTTATATGTATTTATTATTTTAATGTATTCTGTCTTGATAACATCAATAGAAAATGACTCTTTTCAGTAACTTCGGTTACATTTCCTGAGTAAGCGACCTTAATGCAAAACTTGAATATTAAAATCAACTGCCCTTGCCTGGTGGCTCAAGGTCACCTCCGCCGCTATAGTTTTGTAAAACTACAGCCGAGTCAAATATTGGTGTTACTACATCTTGTAACACTGGAGTCAAAATAAAGAATAGAAGTGAAACTGTCAAGAGATTGTAACGAAGACAATGCTCAGATACCTATCAAGAGATTGTAACGAAGACAATGCTCAGATACTTATCAAGAGATTGTAACGAAGACAATGCCAGATACTTATCAAGAGATTGTAACTAAGACAATGCTCAGATACTTATCAAGAATTGTAACGAAGACAATGCTCAGATACTTATCAAGAGATTGTAACGAAGACAATGCTCAGATACTTATCAAGAGATTGTAACGAAGACAATGCTCAGATACTTATCAAGAGATTGTAACGAAGACAATGCTCAGATACTTATCAAAAATTGTAACGAAGACAATGCTCAGATACTTATCAAGAGATTGTAAGGAAGACAATGCTCAGATACTTATCAAGAGATTGTAACGAAGACAATGCTCAGAAACTTATCAAGAGATTGTAACGAAGACAATGCTCAGATACTTATCAAGAGATTGTAACGAAGACAATGCCAGATACTTAACACTATATCAGTATGGATTAACACACATCATTTTTAGCTAAATTTCGTTTCAATTTAATATTGACAAGAATAGTCACAATGTCTGCTGAGAGATACTATGTCTTTTTTAGACCTTTTGCAGTAACTTATATGTTCATTTGATAAAAAGGTTTATTGATTGCCGTGAATCTTCTTAACAAGATAAATTAAAAAGAAAGCGATCACTTCTTTATAGACTAGGAGTCCAGTGTTTTTAGTATTTAATTAATCCAAAGTAGGTCACAGCGAAATACATGGTTAGATGCAGGTCACAGCGAAATACATGGTTAGATGCAGGTCACAGCGAAATACATGGTTAGATGCAGGTCACAGCGAAATACATGGTTAGATGCAGGTCACAGCGAAATACATGGTTAGATGCAGGTCACAGCGAAATACATGGTTAGATGCATATCAGATAAATTCTAGTGGAGTTTGGTTAAAATTCTGCAAGTAATGAAGAAGATATAAATAAATGAAAATCAGACACAAGAACGAACAAACGGACGGACTGACACACAAACACCCGTCTGACATTGTGATCGCTACGTCGAGATCAGTAAATCGGCTCGATAAAAAACACGTACCTCTGTAGAGGTTGGATGTATTCCTATAGTGTCATCAAAGTCTCGCTTGGTGGCTCCCAGTTTCATCCCTAAAGCATATCCCTGAGTGATTTCCCCTGCATGTGGACCAAGCACGTGAAAACCAATCACTCTCATCTGAAACAAAGTTAATGAGTTAGTTCCCCTTTGTTTAAAAACTGAAATTATCTCCCCTGCATGTGGCGATAAATCACTGTCATCTAAAACAATTGAGTTTACATCAGTTATTTTCCAGTTTTAAGATGAAAGTTTTCAAATTCTACAATAAAAAATCATAAGAAAACGGGAAGGTACAGTTTTTTAAGTCATGCAAGAAAGACATAGAAATACTATAAACTGATAATCAGGTTGTTTTTAGTGATGTTGGGAACCAATAGGTGAGTTGATTCAATTACATGTAATTGGTTGATGTTAAATTACAAGAAATATTGCCAATATCCTAGTACATGTGCACATGTTAATGAGTAAATGTTTGCAACTGAAAATGTTTATAAATGTGCTCAAAAATGTAGGGATTATTACAGGAGATCAATAATAAAGCAATTTGTGACAAAGATAAAACCGTTTCTGTTAAACTAAATGAATTGACTCGACATCCATATGCTGAAAATAAGAAACTTGACCTCACCTAAAGTAATATGTACTACAGAACATGCTATAGATTCTAGTTCTCCCTTGCCATTTACAGATCTCCCTTTGGTATATAACCATGGCAAGGATTGACACCTAGACATGTTGTTCCCAAATACAACCATTAGTACACAATTCTTATGGGCAGCAAACATAATCTTTATGCTTACAATTTTCATATAAACATTCTGAAATATACTTACATCATCTGGAATAAGGCATATAAGTTTGGCATAGCAGGCATTGTCTTCCTTGTGGGGCACCGTCCACTCTAGGGGTCGGAATTGAGTGTGATAGACCTTGAATGCAAAATGGATATAAGTAAATATTAATTCTGTTCCGCTTTCATGATCATGCACAATGAATTGTTGTTTAATGATTCATACGTATTATCTCAGGTTATTTTGTGGACTACCTAGAGAGAGGGGAAGAATACATATGGTTCTTTGACGTGCTCGGAAGATAAGACTCCGATGCACAAGACAACCCGGTTTATGCCCCCAGTGGCGAGATGTATTCTTGAGCAGATCAAGAATTAGTCTGAGATAGCTAGGGTATTAACATGAACAGTGTGTGTTTTGTCTTGAGAATAATTCCAGGTTAAATACCATGAAATGCTGTGTTAAAGACTGTACAGACAGATTCCCAGTCAGTATTTAAAAGTCCACCAAGGAACTTTTTGGATTGCTTAGTGGGCTTCTATGTAAATAGCAAAATATGGTATCTTTTATATGTAAAACTTTGTCTTTTGTAAGGAAAAACGGTATTTTTATATGTACAAACGGTATCTTTTTTATATTTTCTTCTAAAGAGAGCGAGTATCACTTCTAAAGAGAGCGAGTATCACTTCTAAAGAGAGAAACATGTCGGGGATGTATTACCTCTATATTCTCCTCCCCAAACTCCTTAATTGCGTCCTCCTCTGCATAACCGATGGCGCCATACTCAAGTGGCGTGAAAACAGTTGTAGCTACTTTTTTGTAGTCCGTCTGCAGAGATATAATGGAAAGATAAAACTCATTTGATATATCCAAACCATTTAAAAATGAACTGTGTAAGGGATGAACAGATGTTCAAATAAGCACCAAAATGCTGAAGCAAATAAAACATGGCATAAAAGTCATGCCTTATCATGTGAAGGTTCCAGCCTGCCATTATTCAAACAATTGTTCATTTATTTTTTATATAAACTAGAAGGGTGTTCCACGGAACACTTGTGTCGACTGCCGTGTGCTTATTTCAGCTTGGTTAGGTTGCGGGTTAAAGTTTAATGAAAAGGGGCATAACTCCGCCAAAATAAAAGTCAGAGTTATTGGACATGTGTAACAAAATTCCTTGGGTTAAAACGAAGATGTGTGTGAAGTTTCGTGAACACAGGTGAAATACTTTTCAAGTTATGGCCAAGGTTAGGTTGCAGGTTAAAGTGTGAAGGACGACGATGGATGGACAATTGAATTGAATTGGGGTTTTAAGGCGCAACTACACATGAAAAGGTTATGTGGCGCCTAACAGGCATGAACATGCCAGGCTCATCTTCCATGTACATCGAGATAAAATATGGAAAATGGGCCTAGAACCTTCTCACCCTGAACTACAGAGTTGCTGCAAATTCTATCGTAGAAACTCCATTTACGCCGGAGCCACGTTATTGTTTTTCTGCCACTGCTCTTTTGATGCGAGCCAGATAGCACCTGAAACAATGCAGGGATCATGATGAAGACCTTTAATGAACATGAACAAAAAATGATAAAATGGACATGAATTTGGGGGGATTCTACCCCTCTGCCTACCCCTCCAAAGGGATCTGCAGTGGCCCTATTCTTTGCTCCGAGACCAAACGGGGGCCCCCGGGAACCACACGGGGCGGACAATGGACAATGGACAAAGTGAACCCTAAGTGTCTGCCATGCTATGCAGGCGATACACAAATTATGATGATTAAAATAAAGGAATCGTGACAACTCGGCCAATCATGTCATTCTTCGGGATCAAGCCTCATGTATATCAACGCATCAGTATGTTCAAAATCTTGACATTATGTTAGCGGAAGGCAACGGCACAAAAAATAGTGCTGTTCCTTAGCTGTTGCTATATAAACAAAATGACAGCCACACATGCTGATGTATAATTTGCATTGCATGTTTGTTATTTCGATATACATTAAAGTTACGCTTCGAAGAAGTGAACAAGATGTTGCGAAAGGATAATAAAGGGCATGTCCGTTTACACTATCTTATCTAATATTCTTCGAAACCCTTTTCATGTGGGGAACTGATGTGGGGAACCCACCTTCACAGAACTGTTACCATAGAGACGCTTGGCAAGTAATTGGCCCGCCTGTATTGCCACTGGCGTCAACTCTGGCTTCCCCTCGAGAATATCGCCTACAGCATATATATTGGATATGTTGGTTTGTTCACAATCATCTACAGGTATGAAACCACTTCTGCAAAAATAAATAATGATTCATTTAAGAAAAATTCCTAGTTTTTTTCCCTAAGATTATATTTTTTCAAAAACTTTGGTACATAGTTAGAACTGCCTTTTCTAAACATATTTTACCTTTAAAATTAATAGGTCACAGAATATCTTACAGTATATGAGCCATTTTCCATTTTAGACAAATCATCTATAATTTCGGAACAACCTAATTCAATGGAAAATCCAGTTAACTGAAATAATTCACTTGCCTTTTATACTGTTTGTGAACACACTTACTTATTTGTTTTGACTCCTACTTTATCCAATCCTATATTGGTTGTACAGGCATCTCTGCCCACTGCAAATATCACCTGAACAGAAGAAATCGCTAAGAATGTAAATAAAAGGAAGGTACATATTGGGCAGTAGAGGTATATCTCAATAATTTATGTATATTTCATTGAAAGTTTATTAAGTATGTCTGTAAGACACAATAAATTGATATGCGTTATATTTATATAACAAGAGCATCGCACATGGATGCAGAGGCTCGACTTTGCAGGCGCTGAACCAATGGGGTTTTCCATCAATGATTTCCATTTTAAATTCTTAAACTAAAATAATGACACATTCATGTTGATGTCTTGATGCTATTATAATACAGGAATATGAAAATCCTTAAAGTAAAAAAGTTATATTTATGTCCGAAAAAAATAAAATAAAAAAAAATAATTGAGCTTTAAGACTTAAAGCAACACACAGTACATATAAATACATGTCCTTTTAAAACAGATAATAATAGTGTGTATCATAGGCTTATGTTGCTAGGCTGGAACTAGATGTTGTTTTTTTTTTTTTTTTTTTACAGCTATGGGCTTTGTTTACGCGCTTTAAAAGTAGGAGTGAAATGCAGGAAATGTATATTACTCCATCACCATCAGGTGCCGATTTAGAATCTGAGGTATGGTGGCTTAACTTTTGAAGAAACAAGGACACACACCAAGTAACCTAGTGGCATCAGTGAGGCTGAAACCCGCGATTCCCACAGTCGAAGGTACTATAAGTTATTCAATATAGAAGTTGAACTAGAGTAACATATGTCAACTAAACTAAAGAAAATATGCATTTTTTTTCAGAATTTTAAAGAATGATTTTAATTCATATCTTTTGTAATTTATGTTTGTGGTAAACGTTCCAATTTCAGAAAAAGTGAATTTATTTTGATAATACTCACTGTATTAAACTCGTCTTCAAACACTTCACCATCATTGTATTTACCAGTGACCTTGTACTTGCCTGGACTACCCGCCTCCAACTGCTCAATCTAGTGAAATGACAAGCACAGCACAGGTTAGCTTTATCTTTGTTACAACAACATTGTTAAATATACAGGCAAGTGGGACAAACTTTATAACGGGATTAATCTTATGTATTACCCGTTCATAACTGATCAATCAAATGTGATTGAGAATTTAAAATGGCCCTTAACATTATAAATAGGTACTTTATTTGATTTTTACAAAAAAACACGCAATTTCATATTATACAGTTAAATACTGTTATTTTGAACCTGGAGATGGTTATAACCATTAACTGTCGACCCATTTCTACACAGTTCATGGAAGGCATCAAAATATGTTGAAATAGTCCGAATCGAGGGTCAAAAGCCGTTCCATGACGACGACCTTAACTTATTTGAGTCGGTTAGTTTTGATGTAGCTACAATATCATCCAATAAAAGTAATGCTATAACTGTCATCCAATCCGAATGAGCGTTTTAATCTAGCCTTGTTAAATTGATGGTAAATACAAGTTATAATCACAAATTTTAATGGCTCTACCAATCAGAATGCAGGAAATTTTTAAACTTTTAAGCATACCTTGGTCGGTACACAGGGACGAATAAAGTTTATGCCGTGGTTGGCCATGTATTCGCCGATCCTCTCCGACATCTGTTGGTCAAAGCCTCGCAGCAGTATGGAACGGACCATGATTGTGACGTCAAGCCCGATGCCCTGCAGGAAACCGCCACACTCCAGGGACACATATGATGCCCCGACGACTAATGTCTTCCCCGGACAGTAAGGCAAGGAGAACAGGTCATCACTTGAAAGAGACGATAAAGCATATATATGCAAAGCAAGGAAAGTATTTAGGTCCCTTGATAGTATGTTATAAATCAGTAACAAGAGCAATGATCAGTGCCACTGTGTCAAACTTGCACCATTTTGATTACGAGGCAAGCTGGCTAAAACTAGATGCCTCTTTATGGTAGAGAGTCCGCCTCACATGTGGGAGGTCGTGAATTCAATCCTGGTTATACCAAAGACAATCAAAATGGTACTAGTTGCTGTCTTGCTAGACACTAGGAGTCTGGCTGGCCCGGTGTCGGTGTAATGTGTCTACAGCATGGTGTTCCAGTGTGGCAGCACTATAAAGTTGTCTACATACCTTGTGATGCTGAATTCCTTTGCCCCGGGGATGTCTGGATATCTTGGTCTTTCTCCCGTGGCAATTATAAAATGTTCGGCTGTATATTCTGTCGCTTTTCCTTTCTTATCAACTGCCTGTAATAACATCAATGGTGATGATACAACCTCAAATCAGTAACTGATCTCTTCTTTTGAAATCAGTGGATATTATGTATTTCCAAGGCCTAAATAAACAGTTACCTCCCTTGCAAATGACAAAGGAAGAATCTTGTGCTTAAAGATAGAAAATTTGTGTCATTCCGTTCTTGTTTATTTTGTAAACTACACACATATTTCCATGTTTTAAGATTCATGTGACTACAATGTTCCATGATTTCAGAATGGTTTGAGACCAGTGCTTTTAGTAGAGCTTTTTTCTGTTGAGAATGAGGTAATAAACTGGGTATCATATATGAACTCTAATACCAAATTTACAAAGATATAAACCTACAACCAAAAGTTATACAAAGCTTTTATAGTGCTTAAATTGCAAACCACCGTTTCATTCTAAATCGGAATGGCTACAATCTTAAATAATTATAACATCAGATTTAACTATAAGACAATCTATCACATAACATGCGGTGTGGGAGTGTAATAACACCATTCAATATTTTCGATATTACACTAGTGGTATAACATAACGTTAATGTACGTTTTCTGACGTAATGTGACGTTATAAGTTAGGGCTGTTCCAGGAAAAAGGGGGGGGGGGGGGGGGGGGGGGGGGGGGGGGGGGGGGGCAAGAACGACAGTTAATAAAACACCCCCCACCCACAGAATTCAAATTATTTTCCACCCACCACCCACAGAATTTGAATTCGCCAAGAACCCCCCCACCCACAGAATTAGAACTTTTTACAAATTTAGTAAATTTGATAAATTGACCTTCAAATCACTCTTATAATCAGTGCTCCAGATAAGCTTTTTCCTAGCGGTAACATTGAATATGGACCTGAGGATTGGGTCTATATTCATAAAGAAAACAATCTTGTAGGCCTGGGTCCATATTCATAAAGAAAACAATCCTGTAGGCCTGGGTCCATATTCATAAAGAAAACAATCCTGTAGGCCTGGGTCCAAATTCATAAAGAAAACAATCTTGTAGGCCTGGGTCCATATTTATAAAGAAAACAATCCTGTAGGCCTGGGTCCATATTCATAAAGAAAACAATCTTGTAGGCCTGGGTCCATAGGCCTGGGTCCATATTCATAAAGAAAAAAATCCTGTAGGCCTGGGTCCATATTCATAAAGAAAACAATCCTGTAGGCCTGGGTCCATATTCATAAAGAAAACAATCCTGTAGGCCTGGGTCCATATTCATAAAGAAAACAATCCTGTAGGCCTGGGTCCATATCCATAAAGAAAACAATCCTGTAGGCCTGGGTCCATATTCATAAAGAAAACATTCTTGTAGGCCTGGGTCTATAGGCCTGGGTCCATATTCATGAAGAAAACAATCCTGTAGGCCTGGGTCCATACTCATAAAGAAAACAATCCTGTAGGCCTGGGTCCATATTCATAAAGAAAACAATCCTGTAGGCCTGTGCCCATATTCATAAAGAAAACAATCCTGTAGGCCTGGTTCCATATCCATAAAGAAAACAATCCTGTAGGCCTGGGTCCATATTCATAAAAAAAACAATCTTGTAGGCCTGGGTCCATATTCATAAAGAAAACAATCCTGTAGGCCTGGGTTCATATTCATAAAGAAAACAATCCTGTAGGCCTGGGTCCATATTCATAAAGAAAACTATCTTGTAGGTCTGGGTCCATAACCATAAAGAAAACAATCTTGTAGGCCTGGGTCCATATTCATAAAGAAAACAATCCTGTAGACCTGGGTCCATATTCATAAAGAAAACAATCCTGTAGGCCTGGGTCCATATCCATAAAGAAAACAATCTTGTAGGCCTGGGTCCATATCCATAAAGAAAACAATATTGTAGGCCTGGGTCCATATCCATAAAGAAAACAATCCTGTAGGCCTGGATCCATATTCATAAAGAAAACAATCTTGTAGGCCTGGGTCCATATCCATAAAGAAAACAATCCTGTAGGCCTGGGTCCATATCCATAAAGAAAACAATCCTGTAGGCCTGGGTCCATATTCATAAAGAAAACAATCCTGTAGGCCTGGGTCCATATTCATGAAGAAAACAATCTTGTAGGCCTGGGTCCATATCCATAAAGAAAACAATCTTGTATGCCTGGGTCCATATCCATAAAGAAAACAATCCTGTAGGCCTGGGTCCATATTCATAAAGAAAACAATCTTGTAGGCCTGGGTCCATATCCATAAAGAAAACAATCCTGTAGGCCTGGGTCCATATTCATAAAGAAAACAATCCTGTTTTATTTAATAACAATTGTTAAACATTTCTCTGTTATTTGGTTATGCTCAATAATGTGCTTTAATACTTACAGACAGTGTCCTTTTAAAGTTTGTTGTTATATTTTCGTACTTACAAAACATAAAAATATTGAGAAAGTAAGAATTTAAAAAGTTTATTGGCCGCGATTTTTCAAAAACGGCCGTGCAAAAGACGGCTGCACGGTTGCTGCCTAATAACTTCCCCTCTGGAAAATAACCGATAGTATGAATCAAATTGAGTACAATGTAAAATAGTACGAATCTAATTGAGTACGAAGTACAAAATTTCGTAGGAGTTGTCGTTCTTGAATTCATTCTATTTTTAGAAGCAACATCTGCTAACATACAAAAATCGATTTTAGCAATTTTACGGGAGTTTTTCACACAATTCCGTGGGGCCGGGAGGAGGGTTAGAGGTATCACATGTATGTTCACCCTCCAACAACTCAATACGATTTACATTTCACACCCCACCCACAGAATTCGAATTCTTCTGACACCCCCCACCCACAGATTTTGAATTCGTTTTCGTTCCGACCCTCCCGGGCCTTTTTTCCTGAAACAGCCCTTATGTGATAAATAGAATCTAACATTCGTTCTCATTCATTATTGAATTTATTAAAACTCGGTAGCAAAAAATGATATAATGCTCGGCAAGAGCCTCGCATTATATCATTTTGCCAACTCGATTAATAAATTCAATAATGAATGAGTACTTATGTAAGATCCTCTATGTAATACACCACAGGTCAGGTAAATATCCACAAGACAAAATTACTGATCTCTTTTCAGCATGAGCCCTGACACATACCTGAACTTTATGTTGATCTACAAATTCAGCAAATGCATTTTTGTAATCTACTTTTTTGTCTCGTAGCTGCACTCTGTAACCCCAATTTAAAGATCCTATATGGTCCTGAAATAAGCAAGAGTAATTAAAGTTAACTAATGTATGAGCAATATTCTACGAAGCTAATTAAATTGTATGTTAAACAACTCATCAACGCGCTATTTTGTGTTTTGCCCCGAGAGGGGACAATATCTTGGATCACTCTTCTCCTACTATAGGGGAATCCTCTAGCCCTGAAGGGAACCATAAGTGGGCGATTGTGGCTGGAATCCTCTAGCCCTTTAACAAGCCTGAAGGGAACCATAAGTGGGCCATTGTGGCTGGAATCCTCTAGCCCTTTAACAAGGCTGAAGGGAACCATAAGTGGGCGATTGTGGCTGGATTCCTCTAGCCCTTTAACAAGCCTGAAGGGAACCATAAGTGGGCGATTGTGGCTGGATTCCTCTAGCCCTTTAACAAGCCTGAAGGGAACCATAAGTTGGCGATTGTGGCTGGATTCCTCTAGCCCTTTAACAAGCCTGAAGGGAACCATAAGTGGGCGATTGTGGCTGGAATCCTCTAGCCCTTTAACAAGCCTGAAGGGAACCATAAGTGGGCGATTGTGGCTGGAATCCTCTATCCCTTTAACAAGCCTGAAGGGAACCATAAGTGGGCGATTGTAGCTTGATTCCTCTAGCCCTTTAACAAGCCTGAAGGGAACCATAAGTGGGCGATTGTGGCTGGATTCCTCTAGCCCTTTAACATGCTTGAAGGGGACTACCAAGTGGGGGATTGTGGCATGCTCCAGGTTACAATCAAAGTAAACAGGTACAAACTATTTGAACATTAATCACTAGGTTATAATTTATCAAAATGGATCGTATTGACAAGTATAACAAGCTGTATTTTTTAAATTTGTTGCACATTCCTTGTCACGTGATGTTAGAATGTACTTCAGCGCCTGCTTTATCATCACGTTACAGGACTGTTATTCACATTCTCAAGTATTTATCCGACAGATTTGATTAAACAGAATATACAAAGAGTTTTAGCAACAGACATCACTGTAACAATAATAAGAAAAGCATAAACATTAATACCTGGATAGCATTTTTCATTGTTTCCCAATTATGCTCCACTGAAATACACAAGGTGACGAATTAAGATGGCAGTTGTCTAGACATGGAATAAAATGGGTTTTAACAACCTGTTTACACACAGACTACAACTTTTATCAGCGAAACGAATCAAGCAAATGGATATTAACATGCCAATGACAACTATTCTAAGTCACTCTCTAATTAACGTCATTTTCTCACATTCTCCGTCGTCGTCTATGCATGCAGCTTTAAGCGCCGATTTTTTAGTACTTAAATAGACGTAAATCTTGTAAATGTAGAAAACAAAGTAAAAAGATCCAAAACACCCGGCTAATTCCCTACCTATTGAACAAATCCCCTCCGTTCCTCAGAAATCTCAGTAAATACTTCAAGAAATGTAATATTTTTGGATATTGGTTTAAGGTCAATCATATTTCCAAACTTTTGAGTCTTCTCTATTTTACAGTTACCACAAATATTTATTAGAAAGACAAGACTGAATTACAAATTATATATGTGGAGATATTCAATAAACTAATATGTTTTCAACTGAAGAAGCTTTTATGACAATAGGAAGTATCTTGTACATACCCTTTTCTGGCACCTGCCAACCAAAGGATTTAGCCTCCTCCAAGCTATGACCTGAAATGTATGTAGAGAAGGTGATGAAATGCTATTGTGCTAGTGCAGGAAAACTTCTAAACACAAGCTGTAATTTATTACATTAACTATATGTCCTTTCATACCAAAATAAGATTTGTATCATACAGATATTATTACAGATGTAATTTATACACAACAAAATAGATTAGGACAAAGTTATTTACAGATGTCAGTCAGCTGAGACCAACATTTTCAAGAACAACTTATTTTCAGACAGATGATATGAAAGTTATATCAATGGAAATAACTTTATAAAGAAGAAATTGAGTCAATTTCTTTTTTGTTTTGTTTAAATAAATCAAGTATTTTACGAGTAATGGTTGGCTAAAAATGGTAATTTCACCATGTTCAGCTTTATGACTTAATTTTCAATAATTTAAATCAAAGTATTAATATTGTCAGTACATACAGTAAAGAACAAGTAAATTGGTAGAACCGATGGATGCTTCCCAAAAGGACAACTATCCACAACTTATCATATGGCCTTGTATCACCCAGCAGTTTAGAATTTGCAGTTCCATCAGTAGGTTTTAACTTATGCTTCAGACAAGAATTACAAGTATAATTACAAAGGGCAACAACTCCGATTTGAATGAATCTCTGCACTTCCTCTCATTGCCCTCTAACATTGTGTGAAGTTTCATTGCAGTTCCATCAGTAGTTTTGAATTTATGCTCCGGACAAAATATTTTAAGTATGAAAATTACAAAAGGCAATAACTCTAATTTGAATAAGACGGAGTTACGGTTCTTGCACTCTGCACTTCTTCGCATTGCTCTCTATCACTGTGTGAAGTTTCACTGCAGTCCCATCAGTAGTTTTGAAGTTATGCTTCGTACAAAATTTCTAAGTATACAAGAAATCCGTGGATTCACATGTCTCGCCTTACGGGGGCTGGATTTAAAAATAAAAAGGTCAGTGATGCTTAAATGAAAGTTTGTAAACATTTTAGTAATTAACAAGAGGTCCATGACCTTGAAGCTCTACTGATAGGTTTTTGATAGCTAGATCAGCATTCCTGTGAAATTTCATGAAAATCCGTCAAGTAGTTTCAGAGGAGTAGTCGCTACAAGTTTTCATTATATAACTCCATGTATACAAAGATGGTCGCTGGCGGCCATGTTTAACGTCGAATCAAAATATTTTTTTGACAAGGACCAACATCATGTCATACTGATCATTTTAGAAAAAGTCCCATATCAATATCACTTATAGTTTTCAAGAAGTAATTGCTACAAACTTGTATTTTGAAAATCTATTTTTAGCCATGGCAGCCATCTTCAATTTCAGGCCGACCTGAAATTTTGCTAGGATCAATTAGACATCAAGAAGAGCAACATTCCTTTGAAGGTTCAAGAAAATCCGTCGAGTAGCTGCAGGAGTAGTATTTACAAGTTTTTACTAGATAACTCTTATGTAAACAAAGATGGCCGCTGACAGCCATGTTTAATATCGTATCAAAACGATTTTCGACAAGGATCAACATCATGTCATACTGATCATTTTAGAAAAAGTCCCATATCAATATGACTTATATTTTTCAAGAAGTAGTCGCTACAAACTTGTTTTTTTGAAAACATATTTTTAGTCGTGGCGGCCATCTTGAATTTCCGGCCAACCTGAAGTTTTGCTAGGATCAATTAGACATCAAGAGCAACATTTGTGTGAAGTTTCATAAAAATCCGTCAAGTAGATTCAAAGGAGTAGTCGCTACAAGTTTTCATTATATAACTCTATGTAAACAAAGATGGCCACTGGCAGCCATGTTTAAGGATCAACATCATTCCATATTGATCATTTTAGGAAAATATACATATCAATATCACTTATAGGTTTACCACCACCAATTACATGTAAACCTCCGAGGTGTAGTCGAATGTAGTTCCTATATAAAAAGTAATCCCTCCTTTTTCGATGGAAACGGGCATTATAAGTAGGGGAAAACTGCCCATTTCTATTCGATTTTGTGGTTATATGTATAAGAAGCGTATTAATAGGTTTTACTGGATCACTGATGAACATTTTCGAAATTTCGACTCTATGCTTACACTTTGTGAGCAATGAAAACATGCGATCAATAAAAACAGCTGTACCATGGACCTGTTTAGTAAACAAACAAGAACTTTCTTACATGTCTTGTGACCCCACGTTTTCTTGTGATTTTTCAAGTGAAAAAATAGTTTTCTATATGAACATTACACTGCTGCATTATCCATACTTGAGTTGAATTTGCAGCAAATCATTAATATGTGACACTTTAACATTGGTGTCTATGGGGAAAATAATTAGTGCTTTCATACCTTATAGTTTTCAAGAAGTAGTCGCTACAAACTTGTTTTTTTGAAAATATATTTTCAGCCGTGGTGGCCATCTTGAATTTCTGGCCGATCTGAAATTTTGCTAGGATCAATTAGACATCAAGAGCAACATTCCTGTGAAGTTTCATGAAAATCCGTCAAGTAGTTTCAGAGGAGTAGCCGCTACAAGTTTTCATTATATAACTCTATGTAAACAAAGATGGCCGCTGGCAGCCATATTTAACGTCGAATCAAAACAATTTTTGACAAGGATCAACATCATGTCATGCTGATCATTTTAGAAAAAGTCCCATATCAATATCACTTATAGTTTTCAAGAAGTAGTCGCTACAAACTTGAATTTTAAAACTCTATTTTTAGCTTTGGCAGCCATCTTGGATTTCACATCAATATGAATTTTTGCTAGGATAAACTAGACTTCATGGGCAACATTTCTGTAAAGTTTCATGAATATCCATCCAGTAGTTTCAGAGGAGAAGTCGCTACAAATAAAAGTTTACGGACAGACGGACGGACGACGGACACCGCACCAAGGCATAAGCTCTGCTGATTTCTGACCAGTCGAGCTAAAAATTAATAATTTAGATTATGAGCATTTCCCTTTCTGGAAATCCGTTACTTTGAAAATAAAATAAATCTAACAAAGCATGTCTAGCTGATCTAACTTTCATCACCACAACAGTGAAATTTTGCTAGGATCAATAAGACATCAAGAGCAACATTCCTTTGAAGTTTCATGAAAATCCGTCAAGTAGTTTCAGAGGAGTAGCCGCTACAAGTTTTCATTATATAACTCTATGTAAACAAAGATGGCCGCTGGCGGCCATCTTTAACGTCGCATCAAAATAAATTTCAATAAGGATCAACATCATTCCATACTGATCATTTTAGAAAAAGTCCCATATCAATATCACTTATAGTTTTCAAGAAGTACTCGCTACAAACTTGTTTTTTGAAAATCTATTTTTAGCTGTGGTGGCCATCTTGAATTTCCGACCAACTACTATTTTACTATATAAATCTATGTAAACAAAGATGGCCGCTAGAGTCGCATCGAAATAAATTTCGACAAGGATCAACATCAAGTCATGCTGATCATTTTAGAAAAAGTCCCATATCAATATCACTTATAGTATATAACTCTATGTAAACAAAGATGGCCGCTGGCAGCCATGTTTAACGTCGAATCAAAACAATTTTTGACAAGGATCAACATCATGTCATGCTGATCATTTTAGAAAAAGTCCCATATCAATATCACTTATAGTTTTCAAGAAGTAGTCGCTACAAACTTGAATTTTAAAACTCTATTTTTAGCTTTGGCAGCCATCTTGGATTTCACATCAATATGAATTTTTGCTAGGATAAACTAGACTTCATGGGCAACATTTCTGTAAAGTTTCATGAATATCCATCCAGTAGTTTCAGAGGAGAAGTCGCTACAAATAAAAGTTTACGGACAGACGGACGGACGACGGACACCGCACCAAGGCATAAGCTCTGCTGATTTCTGACCAGTCGAGCTAAAAATTAATAATTTAGATTATGAGCATTTCCCTTTCTGGAAATCCGTTACTTTGAAAATAAAATAAATCTAACAAAGCATGTCTAGCTGATCTAACTTTCATCACCACAACAGTGAAATTTTGCTAGGATCAATTAGACATCAAGAGCAACATTCCTTTGAAGTTTCATGAAAATCCGTCAAGTAGTTTCAGAGGAGTAGCCGCTACAAGTTTTCATTATATAACTCTATGTAAACAAAGATGGCCGCTGGCGGCCATCTTTAACGTCGCATCAAAATAAATTTCAATAAGGATCAACATCATTCCATACTGATCATTTTAGAAAAAGTCCCATATCAATATCACTTATAGTTTTCAAGAAGTACTCGCTACAAACTTGTTTTTTGAAAATCTATTTTTAGCTGTGGTGGCCATCTTGAATTTCCGACCAACTACTATTTTACTATATAAATCTATGTAAACAAAGATGGCCGCTAGAGTCGCATCGAAATAAATTTCGACAAGGATCAACATCAAGTCATGCTGATCATTTTAGAAAAAGTCCCATATCAATATCACTTATAGTATATAACTCTATGTAAACAAAGATGGCCGCTGGCAGCCATGTTTAACGTCGAATCAAAACAATTTTTGACAAGGATCAACATCATGTCATGCTGATCATTTTAGAAAAAGTCCCATATCAATATCACTTATAGTTTTCAAGAAGTAGTCGCTACAAACTTGTATTTTAAAAATCTATTTTTAGCTTTGGTGGCCATCTAACATGATTTTTTGCTAGGATCAACTAGACTTCACGGGCAACATTTCTGTAAAGTTTCATGAATATCAATCCAGTAGTTTCAGAGGAGTAGTCGCTATAAATAAAACTTTACGGACAGACGGACGGACGACGGACGCCGCACCACGGCATAAGCTCTGCTGATCTCTGATCAGAAGAGCTAATTGAATTGAATTGGATTTTATAGTCGCACCAACAGCTAAGGTCATATGGCGACTTTCCAGCTTCCATTGGTGGAGGAAGACCCCAGGTGCCCCTCCGGGCAATTTTCATGCACGGGCGGGCACCTGGGTAGAACCACCGACGTTCCGCAAGCCAGCTGGATAGCTTCCTCACATAAAGATTCCTAGGCCCCTGAGGGATCGAACCTACAGCGGTGAGGGGCAAGTGATTTCAAGTCAGAGACGTTAACCACTCGGCCACGGACGCCCCCTTCAGAAGAGCTAAAAATTACTAATAATAAAAAAAAAGGCAAAACATCTGGTAAAGTTTGGTAAAGATCAGATGAAAAATGAAAGCCCTATTGTATTAACGAGGCAGAATATAGCATTTTTAACTAAATCAAGGGCCATAACTCTGCTGTTATTGGTCCGATCTGGCTGGTTTTCGATCTTGTGCGAGCTTTCATTGATATTAACAATCTGGTAAAGTTTAGTAAAGATCGGATGAAAAATGAAGGCCTTTGGCCAGTAGAGCTAAAAATCATCAGCTCCAAAAAGTAGGTCAAGGTCATAGATGAAATCCAACCATCCAAAAAAAAGATGCACTACCGAAGACACAACTATGTCAAAATAGAATATGTTTTCTCCAAAGATAAAGCTATAAATTAGGTTCAAAACATCATGCATAATTCTAGTTCATGAGAAAGTGATGTGATACAACTATAAGCAAAATTTGAAAGGTCAAGTGCATACAGTTTGTGAAAACCTAAACGCAAAAGTTGAACCTAAAAATTATTAAGTTATCTGCCCTTTGCTTGGAGGGTCAAGGTCACTTCCACATTTGCTTTGTCATGTTGCGATGTACCACGCATGGTACAACTAAAAGCAAAGTTTGAAAGGTCTAGTGCATACAGTTTGTAAGATAATGACCTAAACGCAAAACTTGATGTTGACAACGCCTGCCGCCGCTGCCGGAAAAGCAACACCTATGTCTCTTTTTTTCTTCGAAAAGGCGAGACAAAAAATACGAAGGGCAACAACTCTAATTTGAATGATGACAGAGTTACGGTTCTTGCACTCTGCATTTCCTCGCTCTCATTACAGTCACATCAGTAGTTTTGAAGTTATGCTCCGGATAAAAATTCAGTCTAAAATTACAAACGGCAATAACTCTAATTTGAATGACGACATATGGTTCTTGCACTAAGCACTTCCTCTCAGTGCCCTCTATCTGAAGTTATGCTCCGGACAAAAGTGGGACGGAAGGAAGCCAAGACGGACTTGCCTCTTTCATAATACAGAACAAATGTGATAGATACCTAGTAAGGCGGCTTGGTGCATCAGTTTCTTCGGTATGCATCCCACATTTACACACGTGCCTCCCAAACCTGTAATCATAGATCGAACAGTACTGATTCACTGACTGGGTGTTAATGTCTGGTGTAACATGGACATATTGCCACGGGGACCTCACCTCAAACACTGACTAAGTGGGAGATATAATCCACAATCCCTGCTTCACTAATCTGAACTTATTAGATCACATACTAGTAGCAGAAACTATATTATAACAGTAAGATGCAGGTAAACCCCAGCCCAGTCTGTACTGAAGGGGAATGGAGCACTTTGTGTTTCAAGACAGAAAAGGAAGCTGGCAAGGAGAGACATAGGAAGTCCTCGATAAAAGTGTGTTTATGGCCGAGGCAAGTAGAGGGTAGACCGAGGCAAGGTAGGCCGAGGCAAGTAGAGGGTAGGCCGAGGCAAGTAGAGGGTAGGCCGAGGCTAGAGGGTAGCTGAAAGTCCACCGCTGAGGGCAGAATAATAACCTCTGCTGACCCAGCAGAAGACATTTTGGAATTCATCAAAGGATGAATCTGCATGTAAAGTATTTGAAGTTTTTTTTAAAAGTAAGCTTTAAATAATAAAACAAGAGGTCAATGACCTTGAAGCTCTACTGATAGATTTTGATAGCTAGGTGAGCAGTCCCAGTAGAGTTTCATAAAATCTGTCAAGTAGTTTCAGAGGAGTAGTCTCTACCAGTTGAAGTTTTTACTATATAACTCTAGGTAAACAAAGATGGCCACTGGCAGCCATGTTTAATGTCGAATCAAAATAATTTTCGACAAGGAACATCTTGTCATGCTGATCATTTCAGAAAAAGTCCCATATCAATATCACTTAAAGTTTTCAAGAAGTAGTCGCTACAAACTTGTTTTTAAAAATCTATGTTTAGCCGTGATGGCCATCTTGAATTTCCGGCCGACCTGAAATTGTGCTAGGATCAACTAGACATCAAGAGCAACATTCCTGTGAAGTTTCATGAAAATCCGTCTAGTAGTTTCAGAGGAGTAGTCACTACAAATTTTTACTATACAAACTCTATGTAAACAAAGATGGCCACTGGTGCCCAGGTTTAATTTTGATTCAAAATAATTTTCGACAAGGATCAACATCATGTCATGCTGAAAAAGTCCCATATCAATATCATTTATAGTTTTAAAGAAGTAGTCGCTACAAACTTTTTTTTAAAAATCTGTTTTTAGCCATGGTGGCCATCTTGAATATCCGGCCGACCTAAACAAATTCTGGGATCAATTAGACATCAAGAGCAACATTCCTGTAAAGTTTCATAAAAATTTGTCTAGTAGATTCAGAGGAGTAGTCGCTACAAGTTTTTACTATATAAATCTATGTAAACAAAGATGGCCGCTAGAGTCGCATCAAAATAAATTTCGACAAGGATCAACATCATGTCATGCTGATCATTTTAGAAAATGTCCAATATCAATATCACTTACAGTTTTCAAGAAGTAGTCGCTACAAATTTATTTATTTTAAATCTGTTTTTAGCTGTGGTGGCCATTTTGAATTTCCGGCGAGCCTGAAATTTTTCTAGGATCAACTAGACATCAACAGCAACATTCCTGTGAAGTTTCATGAATATCCGTCAAGGAGTAGTCGCTACAAGTTTTTACTATATAACTCTATGTAAACAAAGATGGCCACTGGCAGCCATGTTTAACGTCTAATCAAAACAATGTTCGACTCAGATCAACATCATGTCATGCTCATCATTTTACAATCAGTCCCATATCAATACCACTTATGGTTTTCAAGAAGTAGTCGCTACAAACTTGTATTTTAAAACTCCATTTTTAGCTTTGGCAGCCATCTTGAATTTCTGGCCAATCTGAAATTTTGCTAGGATCAATTAGACATCAAGAGCAACATTCCTGTAAAGTTTCATGAAAATCCGCCAAGTAGTTTCAGAGGAGTAGTCGCTACAAGTTTTTACTATATAACTCTATGTAAACAAAGATGGCCGCTGGCAGCCATGTTTAACGTCAAATCAAAACAATTTTTGACAAGGATCAACATCATGTCATGCTGATCATTTTAGAAAAAGTCCCATATCAATATCACTTATAGTTTTCAAGAAGTAGTCGCTACAAACTTGTATTTTAAAACTCTATTTTTAGCTTTGGCAGCCATCTTGGATTTCACATCAACATGAATTTTTGCTAGGATAAACTAGACTTCATGGGCAACATTTCTGAAAAGTTTCATGAATATCCATCCAGTAGTTTCAGAGGAGAAGTCGCTACAAATAAAAGTTTACGGACAGACGGATGGATGACGGACACCGCACCACGGCATAAGCTCTGCTGATCTCTGATCAGTCGAGCTAAAAATTAATAATTTAGATTATGGGCATTTCCCTTTCTGGAAATCCGTTACTTTGAAAATAAAATAAATCTAACAAAGCATGTCTAGCTGATCTAACTTTCATCACCACAACAGTGAGGAAACATCAGCGCTTTCACAATTATTGTTTATCAAGTTTGTTTATAGTATTAAATCTTACCCCATGTGGTGCCGATAGGTGTTGGCTTTACAAAGTCGAACACTGCAACTTTCTTCCCAAGGTCAGCAGCAGCCTGTAGCATGAACAATTTAAAGATTTGATATTTGTTTAAGTGATTACTTAAAACAATCCAAAACAGAAGATGAAGTATGGGTATGATACAAATTGATATGGGGTAGCACTACAGAATGCACTGCTTTTAACACAATGGCAAACTGTATGACAAAGGCTTTAAATCATTAAACATGTAGTTGAAACGTATATGCTGCTTACGTGACATGTAAGTCCTGGTCTCGAATTTCAAATGTGTCACTGATATTGGACTTGAGACATGGCACTGATAATAGCCTTAGATATACGGTCCTAAAACTGGACTTAAAAATATATCGCACTGGTATTAGACTAAGATTTGTGGCACTGATATTAGATGTAGACAACTTGTGTGTATGGGACTGATACTGAACTTATACATATGGAACTGATATTGAACTTGACATATGCAACTGCTATTAGACATATGGAACTGGTATTGGACTTACACAGATGGAACTGATATTGGACTTGATATGAAACTGATATTGGACTATACATATGGAACTGATATTGGACTTTAGCATATGGAACTGGTACTGAGGACTTACACATAAGGAACTGATACTAGACATATGGAACTGATATTAGTCATATGATACTAATATAGGACTTATGACATATAGCACTAATACTAATACATAGAACTGATATTGGACTTATGCAAATGGAAATAATATTAGACATATGACACTAATATAAGACAAGGCACTAATATTAGACATATGGCACTGATATTGAACTTGGACATATCCATATATATTAACCTTGTGCATCAACGGTGAGAGGGAAGAAAACAAAATTAGCAATACCCCGCCTCCCACATCACATGACCATGTAATTGTGGTGACACAAGTGTTTACCTTTGAAGCTGCAAGGCCTCCTGAGCCCCCGCCTATAACAATGAGATCATAGTCATAATTCTCTGTTGATGGATTTATCATGGTTAACAGTCGTCCTTCTTGATGGGCTTTCATAGTGTCGTCACATCCTCCTGAAGTAAGTAACTGTCAGTTACATAGACTACAATACATACGCTTATGAGACAAATCTTCGCTGCTGGAGGTCAGCTTCTTTCAGTGTCACATTCCGACTATAACCGACTGACTAGCGACTTAGATCATTCCAACACATGTTCAGCTGCATTATAGTGATAGATCATTCCAACACATGTTCAGCTGCACTATAACCGACTGACTAGCAACTTAGATCATTCCAACACATGCTCAGCTGCATTATAGTGATAGATCATTCCAACACATGTTCAGCTGCACTATAACCGACTGACTAGCAACTTAGATCATTCTAACACATGTTCAGCTGCATTATAGTGATAGATCATTCCAACACATGTTCAGCTGCATTATAACCTACTGACTAGTGACTTAGATCATTCCAACTTGCATTCAGCTGCACTGTTACTGACTAGTGACTTAGATCATTCCAACACATGTTCAGCTGCACTGTAACCAACTAACTAGTGACTTAGATATCTCCAACACATGTCCAGCTGCTCTGTAACCAACTGACTAGTGACTTAGATCATTCCAACACATGTTCAGCCGCACTGTAACCAAATGACTAGTGACTTAGATAACTCCAACACATGTTCATCTGCACTATAACTGACTGACTAGTGACTTAGATCATTCCAACACATATTCAGCTGCACTATAACTGACTGACTAGTGACTTAGATCATTCCAACTCATGTTCAGCTGCACTGTACCCAACTGTCTAGTGACTTAGATAAGTCCAACACATGTTCAGCTGCACTATAGCCTATTGACTTAGATAACAGTTCTAACACATGTTCAACTGCACTATAACCAATTGACTAGTGACTTAGATCATTCCAACACATGTTCAGATGCACTATAACCCACTGATTAGTGACTTAGATCATTCCAACACATGTTCAGTTGCACTATAGCCTATTGACTTAGATAACAGTTCTAACACATGTTCAACTGCACTATAACCAATTGACTAGTGACTTAGATCATTCCAACACATGTTCAGATGCACTATAACCCACTGATTAGTGACTTAGATCATTCCAACACATGTTCAGTTGCATTATAACCAACTGACTAGTGACTTAGATAACTTCATCCCTTGTTCAGCTGCACAATAACTAATTGACTAGTGACTTAGATAACAGTTCTAACACATGTTCAGCTGCACTATAACCAATTGACTAGTGACTTAGATAACTCCAACACATGTTCAGCATTGATATTAACAATCTGGTAAAGTTTGGTAAAGATCAGATGAAAAATGAAGCCCCTATCACCTTAACAAGGCAAAATATAGCAGTTTTAACTAAATCAAGGCCCATAACTCCACTGTTACTCATCCAATCTGGCTGGTTTTCGAACTTGTCCAAGCTTTTATTGATAGTAACAATCCGGTGAAGTTTGGTAAAGATCGGATGAAAAATGAAGGCCCTATAGTCTTAACGAAGCAAAATATAGTATTTTTAACTAAATCAAGGGCCATAACTCCACTGTTACTGGTCCAATCTAGCTGATTTTCGAACTTGTCCGAGCTTTCATTGATATTACCAAGCTGTTAAAGATTGGATGAAAAAAGAAGGCTCAAAAAGACGGACAACTCACCATCCAATAAGCCAGTAGAGCTAAAAAACGTCTTTATTGTGTGTTATGTCCGACCAAGAAATTACATTTTCCTTATCTTTATTACTGGAACGATTACAGCAGGAAATGTGTCATGAATGAAAAACATTTTCCTTCTTCTTCCCCACTCCCAAATTATTTCCCTTCTTCTTCTTCTAACCCCACCCCCACCCCCACAACACACTTTCATAGAAGTGAAGTAGGTATCATCCGCGGCTGGATTTTTTTTATTTTATTCCAGTTTATTCCAGTGATCATTTGCTGTAATCTCAGACTATTTTACCAACACCATGATCAGATACATGTATCTGGTATCCACTTACATAATCCAAAACAGCAATGTGCAATTAACAGTTGTCAATAAAATTGCCATGTTGCCATGATACAACAAGTTTCAGCACTTACCAACAATACCCTCGGCTCTAAAACACATTGTTACAGAAATAAAAGTAATTTTTCAGTGAAAACCGAATTTGTTTCATAATTATCTGTGTCAATCTGATTCTGGGCAACAGAAGGAAATCAATAATTTCCACAAAAAGCCAGTTTCATAATGTACAAACAAACAACTGGGCATTTTGTCTAACATTAAAGGTGAAGTTTGGCCTAAATCAACTAATCTGTTGTTCATGTGTAATTAGGAATTCTTATTACAAGAGGTCAATGACTCAGACGCCCTACTAATAGGTTTTTGATAACCAGATCAACCATGGGGACCATTTTTTAATGAAACTATGTACACTAAGATTCAACTAGGCAGTTGCTTTTTTGCATACATAGAGCAAAGAAACTGTTGATCCAAGCTGAATAGGTTGAGTCAAAGTTCTGCCCTAATTAATCCTGGGAAAATATTATATTAATATTTAAATAGAACTTGACATTATATTTAAATAATGACAGAATTACGCTACAACACCATTAATCAAAACTCTTTCCAGGTGTTCAGGTCATATAACAACGTATATGTTCTGATTAAAAGTATAGGTTTATATATTCATGGGTTCTTAAAATACCCGTGATTGAATATTCATAAAACGAATTATGAGTTGGAAACTCTTAATTTGATGCTCCAGCTTTGGGGTTTGGCCAGACTGGCTGGTCATTTATATTTTGTCTAGAGTTGGAAACTCTAAATTTGATGCTCCAGATTTGGGGTTTGGCCAGACTGGCTGGTCATTTATATTGTGTCTAGAGTTGGAAACTCTTAATTTGATGCTCCAGATTTGGGGTTTGGCCAGACTGGCTGGTCATTTATATTTTGTCTAGAGTTGGAAACTCTAAATTTGATGCTCCAGCTTTGGGGTTTGGCCAGACTGGCTGGTCATTTATATTTTGTCTAGAGTTGGAAACTCTAAATTTGATGCTCCAGATTTGGGGTTTGGCCAGACTGGCTGGTCATTTATATTGTGTCTAGAGTTGGAAACTCTAAATTTGATGCTCCAGCTTTGGGGTTTGGCCAGACTGGCTGGTCATTTATATTTTGTCTAGAGTTGGAAACTCTTAATTTGATGCTCCAGATTTGGGGTTTGGCCTGGCTGGCTGGTCATTTATATTGTGTCTAGAGTTGGAAACTCTAAATTTGATGCTCCAGCTTTGGGGTTTGGCCAGACTGGCTGGTCATTTATATTTTGTCTAGAGTTGGAAACTCTAAATTTGATGCTCCAGCTTTGGGGTTTGGCCAGACTGGCTGGTCATTTATATTTTGTCTAGAGTTGGAAACTCTTAATTTGATGCTCCAGATTTGGGGTTTGGCCAGACTGGCTGGTCATTTATATTTTGTCTAGAGTTGGAAACTCTAAATTTGATGCTCCAGCTTTGGGGTTTGGCCAGACTGGCTGGTCATTTATATTTTGTCTAGAGTTGGAAACTCTTAATTTGATGCTCCAGATTTGGGGTTTGGCCAGACTGGCTGGTCATTTATATTTTGTCTAGAGTTGGAAACTCTTAATTTGATGCTCCAGATTTAGGGTTTGGCCTGGCTGACTGGTCATTTATACTGTGTCTAGAGTTGGAAACTCTAAATTTGATGCTCCAGCTTTGGGGTTTGGCCAGACTGGCTGGTCATTTATATTTTGTCTAGAGTTGGAAACTCTTAATTTGATGCTCCAGCTTTGGGGTTTGGCCTGGCTGGCTGGTCATTTATATTGTGTCTAGAGTTGGAAACTCTAAATTTGATGCTCCAGATTTGGGGTTTGGCCAGACTGGCTGGTCATTTATATTTTGTCTAGAGTTGGAAACTCTAAATTTGATGCTCCAGCTTTGGGGTTTGGCCAGACTGGCTGGTCATTTATATTTTGTCTAGAGTTGGAAACTCTAAATTTGATGCTCCAGCTTTGGGGTTTGGCCAGACTGGCTGGTCATTTATATTTTGTCTAGAGTTGGAAACTCTAAATTTGATGCTCCAGCTTTGGGGTTTGGCCAGACTGGCTGGTCATTTATATTTTGTCTAGAGTTGGAAACTCTAAATTTGATGCTCCAGATTTGGGGTTTGGCCAGACTGGCTGGTCATTTATATTTTGTCTAGAGTTGGAAACTCTAAATTTGATGCTCCAGCTTTGGGGTTTGGCCAGACTGGCTGGTCATTTATATTTTGTCTAGAGTTGGAAACTCTAAATTTGATGCTCCAGCTTTGGGGTTTGGCCAGACTGGCTGGTCATTTATATTTTGTCTAGAGTTGGAAACTCTAAATTTGATGCTCCAGCTTTGGGGTTTGGCCAGACTGGCTGGTCATTTATATTTTGTCTAGAGTTGGAAACTCTAAATTTGATGCTCCAGCTTTGGGGTTTGGCCAGACTGGCTGGTCATTTATATTTTGTCTAGAGTTGGAAACTCTTAATTTGATGCTCCAGATTTGGGGTTTGGCCTGGCTGGCTGGTCATTTATATTGTGTCTAGAGTTGGAAACTCTAAATTTGATGCTCCAGATTTGGGGTTTGGCCAGACTGGCTGGTCATTTATATTTTGTCTAGAGTTGGAAACTCTTAATTTGATGCTCCAGCTTTGGGGTTTGGCCTGGCTGGCTGGTCATTTATATTGTGTCTAGAGTTGGAAACTCTAAATTTGATGCTCCAGCTTTGGGGTTTGGCCAGACTGGCTGGTCATTTATATTTTGTCTAGAGTTGGAAACTCTAAATTTGATGCTCCAGCTTTGGGGTTTGGCCAGACTGGCTGGTCATTTATATTTTGTCTAGAGTTGGAAACTCTAAATTTGATGCTCCAGATTTGGGGTTTGGCCAGACTGGCTGGTCATTTATATTTTGTCTAGAGTTGGAAACTCTAAATTTGATGCTCCAGCTTTGGGGTTTGGCCAGACTGGCTGGTCATTTATATTTTGTCTAGAGTTGGAAACTCTTAATTTGATGCTCCAGCTTTGGGGTTTGGCCAGACTGGCTGGTCATTTATATTTTGTCTAGAGTTGGAAACTCTAAATTTGATGCTCCAGCTTTGGGGTTTGGCCAGACTGGCTGGTCATTTATATTTTGTCTAGAGTTGTAAACTCTTAATTTGATGCTCCAGCTTTGGGGTTTGGCCAGACTGGCTGGTCATTTATATTTTGTCTAGAGTTGGAAACTCTAAATTTGATGCTCCAGCTTTAGGGTTTGGCCTGGCTGGCTGGTCATTTATATTGTGTCTAGAGTTGGAAACTCTAAATTTGATGCTCCAGCTTTGGGGTTTGGCCAGACTGGCTGGTCATTTATATTTTGTCTAGAGTTGGAAACTCTAAATTTGATGCTCCAGATTTGGGGTTTGGCCTGGCTGGCTGGTCATTTATATTTTGTCTAGAGTTGGAAACTCTAAATTTGATGCTCCAGCTTTAGGGTTTGGCCTGGCTGGCTGGTCATTTATATTGTGTCTAGAGTTGGAAACTCTAAATTTGATGCTCCAGCTTTGGGGTTTGGCCTGGCTGACTGGTCATTTATACTGTGTCTAGAGTTTGAAACTGCAATATTTTGTGTATTTATCATGTTCAACAATTTCAAAATTTCTCCTTTCATACTTTTTTATATATCACAGTAGCGTTGCCTGTGCAATGTAGTGGCGGTAAAATGTCTCCCAGTGCTAGCAATCAGAACTGTTATTCCTTCCGATTTTTGGATATTGCTGAGCCCGATGGTACATTCTCAGTACATTCTCAAATACTTTTGGTTTCTTACTGGAGTTTCGAATAGGTGGTTCCACTACTCCAGCCTTTCTAGGTTCTGAGTAGTGTTTAATCACCCTTAGGATATGTTGCCTGCTTTTTTTATTTAGTCTTTTGACTGTTACCTGTGATACGCAGGCTTCATAACCTCTGCTACCAGCTAAATTCCATTTTGTTTATTTCGACCATTGTTTTCTCATTTAGGGCAAAGCGTTTTTTTTGAAACTGGGACCATATGCAGCTGGCCATGAAATGGTGTGAAAATACCTCACTGAAGGTTCCATGTTCACCTTCATATGCATACCATCTTCGGGATGGCTCAAATTTATGTACTATTGGCATATTAAATATCGAGTTCTGCTCAGCCCGGGGCTAGAGGGCGTGAATGGTAGCAAGCACTTTTCACTACCGTTCATGTCTCAATCAAATAGAGACTGCAATATTTTTTGTATATATTGTGTTCCGACGATTTCCAAATTTCGCCTTTCATACTTCTTCTCAAAATATGTATTATTTATTTTAAACTCCTCCAGTGGGGTCAATAATAGCTGAATGGGGTCGATGATAGCTGTGTTTATGCAGGGTAAATGGAACTATCCAATACTCTGTATTATGTTATACATTAGGCAGTGTAAATGGAACTGTCCACTACTCTGTATTACGTTATACATTACGCAGGGTAAATGGAACTGTCCACTACTCTGTATTATGTTATACATTACCCAGGTTAAATGAAACTATCCACTACTCTGTATTATGTTATACATTATGCAGGGTAAATGGAACTATCCACTACCCTGTATTATGTTATACATTATGCAGAGTAAATGAAACTATCCACTACTCTGTATTATGTTATACATTATGCAGGGTAAATGAAACGATCCACTACTTTATATTATGTTATACATTACGCAGGGTAAATGGAACTATCCACTACTCTGTATTATGTTATACATTAAATTACACAGGGTAAATGGAACTATCCACTACTCTGTATTATGTTATACATTAAATTACACAGGGTAAATGGAACTATCCACTACACTGTATTATGTTATACATTATGCAGGGTAAGTGAAACTATCCACTACTCTATATATGTTATACATTATGCAGAGTAACTGAAAATGTCAACTCCTCTGTATTATGTTACATTATGGAGGGTAAATGAAACTATCCACTACTCTGTAATATGTAATACATTACGCAGGATAAATGGAACTATCCACTACTCTGTATTATGTTATACGTAGGAGCAAGGCAAATGTTGACCAATGAAAGAGTTGTTATAGAAAGGTGTCAATATCACCAGCATTCTACAATAACATAATAAGTGTGTGTAAACATACGGTTAACGGTTCCATAATAGCCGCCTTTCCTCTACACCACACATTTTAATTATCAAGCTTAATTATCGTATACCCAATGCATATAAAGTGCTTAGACAATAGAACTTTTAGAATTTATCATATGTATTTCCTAGTGATAGGCCGATGGCCTATTATAATAGAGAGTTTATCAGTTTGTCGCACAATCTATTGTATTTTAACATAATCAATTGTCAGGCAAATGTATCATTATTTGAAACTTCATAAAAAGTTGACATTATGTATGTATCTAGCAAACCACTGTATAGTCTGATTTTGAATACACAGTTTACTGCATTACGGTATGCAGTGTATTTTACTTTGCAAAATGACAATCTAGTCTGAAGTTATCATGTTATTGTTAAAATGTTTTGTTCAACACAAATAATAATTTCAAATTATTAGCTGAAATTATTAAATTACAATTAGTTTAAACTTATTTATTTTACATCGATTGTAACGAAAGCTCTATGAACTTATTGAATCACTCTCGATGTCTTCCTGGGTAGAACCAGTACTAAGCAATGCAGATAAAGTGTCTTGCTCAGGGACACAACGCATATGGCAATGACGGGAATCGAACCCACGACTTTTGGATCATGGGTCCAACGCTCTACCACTAGACCACAGCGCTCCACTCCACTCAATTACAATTACACAAGCATTTAAAATCTTGTCACTTATGTACACTTCTGCACCCATTTACACACATGACATCATAGTTATCACGTACCACAAAACCGTATCCCTACATCGATAATATGACAAGACTAATGTGGAACCATTTATCCCTTAGCACCATTGACGTCACGTGACCAGTCTCGTAAAACACTTATCTTCAAAAGGACAAAACTAGGACCATGTGCACTATGATGTTTACTTGACTATTGTGAGAAAACCGGACAAATATTTGAACAAATTGTATATCGTGTATAAACATTTCAGAAGCTATGCACAAAAAACACCCCAAACATCATCTTGAACTATTATTTTATGATCAAATCATTTGAAGTAATCACGTGTTTCCAGTGAAAGTGGAAGAGTCATCTTTCTTTATGTTTTGATTTAAGCCTTCACAAAACAAGCCAACCATGGGGAGTGAATGATGCTAACAAGCAAATTCGATGAATTGATATCCCCCACCGAATGATGTATTCTCCTCGAGTGGAAGAAATGTGTTCAGATTTTTTTTTAATTACCATAAATCATGACCTTGAGCCTTCATAAATTCGAATATCTACTAGACAGTATTTTTGAAATTCATCACCATAGTAGATTTGAAAAAAAGATGTACCATTTTAAGGCATTGACTTTTATAGTGGGACTAATTGAATTGAATTGGATTTTATAGTCGCACCAACAGCTAAGGTCATATGGCGACTTTCCAGCTTCCATTGGTGGAGAAAGACCCCAGGTGCCCCTCCGGGCAATTTTCGTGCACGGGCGGGCACCTGGGCAGAACCACCGACGTTCCGCAAGCCAGCTGGAATAGCTTCCTCACATAAAGATTCCTAGGCCTCTGAGGGATCGAACCTACAGCGGTGAGGGGCAAGTGATTTCAAGTCAGAGACGTTAACCACTCGGCTACGGACGCCCCCCTATAGTGGGACTAAAGGGCTGGACTGGGTGTAATATTAGCAGGTGTGTATAATGTAGTAATAAATGTAATATACAAGAAATGTAGAATTATATCAAAGATTACTTTTTAATCACCTGGCCATGTGATATTTATCAATCTGATTACTTCATCTCATTACTACAGGCTACTATCAGATGATCTTGTTATTTCATGGGGAGAGATGTATTTGGCTCAAGTTTGGCTAGCTTTGGCTCAAGTTTGGCTAGCTTTAGAATAAATCAAACTTCCATTATTATAAACAGTCAAACCAAGTTTGACATGTGACCCAAATTTGAACCCAGTGTCACCATTTGAACAAACTGTTGGTAGAGGACCATAAGCTGAGTGTAAATACAAAATATTAAATTGTTGGCTCATGTAGTTTCAAAGAAGAAGATTTTTTAAGTTTTTCCCTATATAACTAGAACCACCGACGTTCCGCAAGCCAGCTGGATAGCTTCCTCACATAAAGATTCCTAGGCCCCTGAGGGATCGAACCTACAGCGGTGAGGGGCAAGTGATTTCAAGTCAGAGACGTTAACCACTCGGCCACGGAAGCCCCCCTATAGTGGGACTAAAGGGCTGGACTGGGTGTAATATTAGCAGGTGTGTATAATGTAGTAATAAATGTAATATACAAGAAATGTAGAATTGTATATCAATGATTACTTTTTAATTACCTGGCCATGTGATATTTATCAATCTGATTACTTCATCTCATTACTACGGCTACTATAAGATACTCTTGTTATTTCATGGGGAGAGATGTATTTGGCTCAAGTTTGGCTAGCTTTAGAATAAATCAAACTTCCATTATTATAAACAGTCAAACCAAGTTTGACATGTGACCCAAATTTGAACCCAGTGTCACCATTTGAACAAACTGTTGGTAGAGGACCATAAGCTGAGTGTAAATACAAAATATTAAATTGTTGGCTCTTGTAGTTTCAAAGAAGAAGATTTTTTAAGTTTTTCCCTATATAACTCTATGTAAAACATGTGACCCCTGGGGTGGGGCCAAATTTGATCCAGGGTCACCATTTAAACAAACTTGGTTGAGGACCATAAGCTGAGTGTAAATACAAAATATTAAACCTTTGACTCTTGTAATTTTAGAGAAGAGAGATTTTTGAAGTTTTTCCCTATATATAAGTCTATGTAAAACTGCGACTTCTGGGGCGGGGCCAAATTTGACCCCAGGGTCACCATTTGAACAAAACTGGAAGAGGATCCATAAGCTGATAATAAATAAAAAAAAAGATAAAACCTTTATCTCTTGTAGTTTCAGAGAATATTTTTGAAGTTCTTCCCAGTAACTCTATGTAAAACTGATCCAACAAGGGCTCTAAGCTCCCCATTAAAGAAACAAGAGGTCAATGACCTTGAAGCTCTACTGATCGATTTTGATTTCAGGAAGTAGTCGCTACAAACTGTTTTTTTGAAAATCTATTTTTAGCTGTGGTGGCCATCTTGAATTTCCGGCCGACCTGAAATTTTGCTAGGATCAATTAGACATCAAGAGCAACATTCCTGTGAAGTTTCATGAAAATCCGTCAAGTAGTTTCAGAGGAGTAGTCGCTACAAGTTTTCATTATATAACTCTATGTAAACAAAGATGGCCACTGACAGCCATGTTGAACATCGAATCAAAATAATGTTCGACTCGGATAACCATCATGTCATGCTGATCATTTTAGAAAAAGTCCCATATCAATATCACTTATAGTTTTCAAGAAGTAGTCGCTACAAACTTATTTTTTAAAAATCTATTTTTAGCTGTGACGGCCATCTTGAATTTCCGGCCGACCTGAAATTTTTCTAGGATCAATTAGACATCAAGAGCAACATTCCTGTAACGTTTCATGACAATCCGCCAAGTAGTTTCAGAGGAGTAGTCGCTACAAGTTTTTACTATATAACTCTATGTAAACAAAGATGGCCGCTGGCAGCCATGTTTAACGTTTTGACAAGGATCAACATCATGTCATGCTGATCATTTTAGAAAAAGTCCCATATCAATACCACTTATAGTTTTCAAGAAGTAGTCGCTACAAACTTGTATTTTGAAAATCTATTTTTAGCCATGGCGGCCATCTTGAATTTCCGGCCGACCTGAAATTTTGCTAGGATCAATTAGACATCAAGAGCAACATTTTTGTGAAGTTTCATGAAAATCCGTCAAGTAGTTTCAGAGGAGTAGTCGCTACAGGTTTTCATTATATAACTCTATGTAAACAAAGATGGCCACTGGCAGCCATGTTTAATGTCGAATCAAAATAATGTTCGACTCGGATAACCATCATGTCATGCTGATCATTTTAGAAAAAGTCCCATATCAATATCACTTATAGTTTTCAAGAAGTAGTCGCTACAAACTTGTATTTTGAAAATCTATTTTAAGCCATGGCGGCCATCTTGAATTTCCGGCCGACCTGAAATTTTGCTAGGATCAATTAGACATCAAGAGCAACATTTTTGTGAAGTTTAATGAAAATCCGTCAAGTAGTTTCAGAGGAGTAGTCGCTACAAGTTTTCATTATATAACTCTATGTAAACAAAGATGGCCACTGGCAGCCATGTTTAATGTCGTATCAAAATAATGTTCGACTCGGATAACCATCATGTCATGCTGATCATTTTAGAAAAAGTCCCATATCAATATCACTTATAGTTTTCAAGAAGTAGTCGCTACAAACTTATTTTTTAAAAATCTATTTTTAACTGTGGCAGCCATATTGAATTTCTGGCCGATCTGAAATTTTGCTAGGATCAATTAGACATTAAGAGCAACATTCCTGTAAAGTTTCATGAAAATCTGCCAAGTAGTTTTAGAGGAGTAGTCGCTACAAGTTTTTACTATATGACTCTATGTAAACAAAGATGGCCGCTGGCAGCCACGTTTAACGTCGAATCAAAACAATTTTTGTTAAGGACCAATATCATGTCATGCTGATCATTTTAGAAAAAGTCCCATATCAATATCACTTATAGTTTTCAAGAAGTAGTCGCTACAAACTTGTATTTTGAAAATTTATTTTTAGCCGTGGCGGCCATCTTGAATTTCCGGCCGACCTGAAATTTTGCTAGGATCAATTAGACATCAAGAGCAACATTCCTGTGAAGTTTCATGAAAATCCATCAAGTAGTTTCAGAGGAGTAGTCGCTTCAAGTTTTCATTATATGACTCTATGTAAACAAAGATGGCCGCTGGCAGCCATGTTTATCGTCAAATCAAAACGATTTTCGACAAGGACCAACATCATGTCATGCTGATCATTTTAGAAAAAGTCCCATATCAATATCACTTATAGTTTTCAAGTAGTAGTCGCTACAAACTTGTATTTAAAAAATCTATTTTTAGCTTTGGCGGCCATCTTGGATTTCACATCAACATGAATTTTTGCTAGGATCAACTAGACTTCATGGGCAACATTTTTGTAAAGTTTTATGAATATCCATCCAGTAGTTTCAGAGGAGTAGTCGCTACAAATAAAAGTTAACGGACAGACGGACGGACGGACGGACGGACGGACGGACGGACAGACGGACGGACGACGGACGCCGCACCACGGCATAAGCTCTGCTGATCTCTGATCAGTAGAGCTAAAAATGAACCAAGGCTTCTTTAATACGAGAATTTTTTTTTTTTTTAAAAAAAACACTCTATGTAGAACTGATCCAAAATGGCCCGTAAGCTCCCAATTAAAGAAAAAATTAACCCATGAACCAAGGTTTCTTACAAAAAAAAGAAAAGTTTTAGAAAAGTTGAACCCATGAACCAAGGTTCTCATGAAAACAAGAGGTCAATGACCTTGAAGCTCTACTGATAGGTTTTGATAGCTAGGTGAAGTGAAGTTTCATAAAAACTGTCAAGTAGTTTCAGAGGAGTAGTCGCTACAAGTTGAAGTTTTTACTATATAACTCTAGGTAAGCAAAGATGGCCACTGGCAGCCATGTTTAATGTCGAATCAAAATAATTTTTGACAAGGATCAACATCTTGTCATGCTGATCATTTCAGAAAAAGTCCCATATCAATATCACTTACAGTTTTGAAGAAGTAGTCGCTACAAACTTATTGTTTAAAAATCTATTTTTAGCTGTGGCGGCCATCTTGAATTTCTGGCCGACCTGAAATTTTGCTACGATCAATTGGATATCAAGAGCAACATTCCTGTAAAGTTTCATGAAAATCCGCCAAGTAGTTTCAGAGGAGTAGTCGCTACAAGTTTTTACTATATAACTATGTAAACAAAGATGGCCACTGGCAGCCATGTTTAATGTCGAATCAAAACGATTTTTGACAAGGACCAACATCATGTCATGCTGATCATTTTAGAAAAAGTCCCATATCAATATCACTTATAGTTTTCAAGGAGTAGTCGCTACAAACTTGTATTTTAAAAATCTATTTTTAGCTTTGGCGGCCATCTTGGATTTTGCATGATCATTTTAGAAAAAGTCCCATATCAATATCACTTATAGTTTTCAAGGAGTATTCGCTACAAACTTGTATTTTAAAAATCTATTTTTAGCTTTGGTGGCCATCTTGGATTTTGCATCAACATGAATTTTTGCTAGGATCAACTCGACTTCATGGGCAACATTTCTGTAAAGTTTCATGAATATCCATCCAGTAGTTTCAGAGGAGTAGTCGCTACAAGTTTTTACTATATAAATCTATGTAAACAAAGATGGCCGCTATCGGCCATGTTTAAAGTCGCATCGAAATAAATTTCGACAAGGATCAACATCATGTCATGCTGATCATTTTAGAAAAAGTCCCATATCAATATCAATTATAGTTTTCAAGAAGTAGTCGCTACAAACTTGTATTTAAAAAATCTATTTTTAGCTTTTGCGGCCATCTTGGATTTCGCATCAACATGAATTTTTGCTAGGATCAACCAGACTTCATGGGCAACATTTCTGTAAAATTTCATGAATATCCATCCAGTAGTTTCAGAGGAGTAGTCCCTACAAATAAAAGTTTACGGACAGACAGACGGACGACGGACGCCGCACCACGGCATAAGCTCTGCTGATCTCTGATCAGTCAAGCTAAAAAGGAAATAATTTAAAAAAAAAAAAGCCTCCTGTGAGATTTGAACCCATGACCTGTATAATTCAAGGGGACATTTTTCAACTTAAGGGCAATATCTCCAGCGTTACTGGGACGATTCAAAAATAAATTAGCCGCATCACATCCCACTATTGGGATAAACAGATAATCAAGTTTAATGAAAATCCAACAAATGGTTATCAAGACATGGCTGTGGACGTATAGAATTAAGCATTTTTTATCAATTAAAGGGCAATAACTCCGGCGTTATTAGGACGATTCCGAAATAAATTTGCCGAGTCACATCCCACTATGGGGATACACATTATAATGAAGTTTAATGAAAATCAAACAAGCGGTTATCAAGATATGGCTATGGACAGACAGAATTAGGCAATTTTTAGCAATTAAAGGGAAACAACGCTGGTGTTACTGGGCGTTTCCGGAAAAAAAAACAGCCGCGTGTCATCCCACTATAAACATTATTACCAAGTGTATTGAAAATCCAACCTGCAGTTATGAAAATATGGCTCCGGACAGACGGACGGAAGGATGGACGGACAACGCCAAATTAATATCCCTCTGCCTTCAGCTGGGGATAATAATTATGATAAACCCTTACCTAAATGTTTGCCATTGATGAAAACATTTGGTACTGTCCTCTGCCCTGATAATTCAGACAAGACTTTCTGTATGGCTTCTCCCTTATCTGTAATACAGAAATAAACACTGACATTTAATTCCAATTAAAACTCATCTACAATTCCTTTAAGTAGAAATGTTGGATATCGACTAATGCCCCCCATAAATGTAAAACTTTCAAGGATGTGATTTTGAGAATATGAGCAAAATTATAACTTTAACATTTTACTGAAAGCAGACCTGACTGCAAAACTTCCAAGTATGTGACCTTGACCTTGTGGTTGCCGGCGATGAGAAATATGATGGAATGTTTTTGTATGACCAAAGAAATCAACAAATAAAATATGAAAGCTATTTGTGAAAGCATTTTGAGAATAACCGCAAAAACAATGGACGGATGAACGAACGGACGGATGGTCAAGGACAAAATAGTAATATTTTCGCTCCATGTTAGAACGAATGTCCTCGTGCTGACTATGCCTAGCTTATCGCTAAAGTGGCTTTACAGAAAATGACTTGAAAGCTTTAATGAGATAAACTATAATCACTGACCTTCTTGGTCCAGCTCCAGAGCTTTATAGGTCACGTTGATGGAGGTAAACATGTTCTTCACCTGTAACATACATCAACTGAAACATTGATGGGGGTAAACATGTCTTTTATCTGTAACTGTAACATACAACTGTAACTTACAACTGAAACACTGAAACACTGAAACATGTTCTTCACCTGTAACATACATCAACTGAAAAATAAACCTGTAACATACATTAACCGAAACATTGAAAAACATGTTCTTCACCAGTAACATATATCAACTGAAACACTGATGGAGGTAAACATGTTCTTCATCAGTAACATACACCAACTGAAACACTGATGGAGGTTAACATGCTCTTCACCTGTAACATACATCAACTGCAACATTGATGGTGGTAAACATGTTCTTAACCTGTAACATACATCAACTGCAACATTGACGGAGGTAGACACGTTCTTCACCAGTAACATACACCAACTGAAACACTGATGGAGGTAAACATGTTCTTCACCAGTAACATACACCAACTGAAACACTGATAGAGGTAGACACATTCTTCACCTGCAACATACACCAACTGAAACACTGACGGAGGTAAACATGTTCTTCACCAGTAACATACATCTACTGCAACATTGATGGAGGTAAACATTTTCTTCATCAGTAACATACACCATCTGAAACACTGATGGAGGTAAACAATACATCTGATGGAGGTAAACATGTTCTTCACCAGTAACATACATCAACTGAAACACTGATGGAGGTAAACATGTTCTTCATCAGTAACATATACCAACTGAAACACTGATGTTGAAACACTGATGGAGGTAAACATGTTCTTCATCAGTAACATACACCAAATGAAACATTGATGGTGGTAAACATGTTCTTAACCTGTAACATACATCAACTGCAACAATGACGGAGGTAGACACGTTCTTCACCAGTAACATACACCAACTGAAACACTGATGGAGGTAAACATGTTCTTCATCAGTAACATACACCAACTGAAACACTGATGGAGGTAAACATGTTCTTCATCAGTAACATACACCAACTGAAACACTGATGGAGGTAAACATGTTCTTCACCAGTAACATACACCAACTGAAACACTGATGGAGGTAAACATGTTCTTCACCAGTAACATACATCTGATGGAGGTAAACATGTTCTTCACCAGTAACATACATCAACTGAAACACTAATCGAGGTAAACATGTTCTTCACCTGATGGAGGTAAACATGTTCTTCACCAGTAACATACATCTGATGGAGGTAAACATGTTCTTCATCAGTAACATACATCAACTGAAACACTGATGGAAGTAAACATATTCTTCACCAATAACATACATCTGATGGAGGTAAACATGTTCTTCACCAGTAACATACATCTGATGGAGGCAAACATGTTCTTCACCAGTAACATACACTAACTGAAACACTGATGGAGGTAAACATGTGCTTCACCAGTAACATACATCTGATGGAGGTAAACATGTTCTTCACCAGTAACATACATCTGATGGAGGTAAACATGTTCTTCACCTGTAACATACATCTGATGGAGGTAAACATGTTCTTCACCAGTAACATACATCAACTGAAACACTGATGGAGGTAAACATGTTCTTCACCAGTAACAAACATCTGATGGAGGTAAACATGTTCTTCACCAGTAACATACATCTGATGGAGGTAAACATGTTCTTCACCAGTAACATACATCAACTGAAACACTGATGGAGGTAAACATGTTTTTCACCAGTAACATACATCTGATGGAGGCAAACATGTTCTTCACCTGTAATAAACATTACCTGACACATAGATGGAGGTGAACATGTTCTGTATAATCCTGTAACTTTGTGGGTATGGGGCAATCAAGCTACCACCTTACCAAATAAAACAGTAAACGAAGTAGTCATTTGTGAGTCATTTTCTAAATTTTAATATATATATATTTATTGACACTTGCTCACACTCACTGCTGGCAATTTGTTGTGTCAACATATTTATTTCAAAATATAAATAACATGTACATAATGATAAAATGCATAGTTATTGACTTAGTAATTTTTGTCTAAGATGGTGAAATCAGCTATCCATGATGTTAAGATTGACCTTTAATGCTGCAGGTATCTTATTACTGCATATTTAAAGCATACTTAAATGCAAAACAAAACTAATCTTGAGGTAATTTGCAGATAAGGAAATTTTGAGCCAGAAAGGTAAAAATTCAGACAACACACAAATCAATAAGATTATTTTTTTAGAAAAGCTTAGAAATTTAGCATTCTATTATTCTGCATTGCCAGCAAACATGACAAGATCAGAAAATCAAATGAACCCAATTAGATAACCGACTAGCATGATGGCATATATATAGAAACCGATTATACTGTCTAATTAATACTCACTCTGATGCTAAATACGAGGGACGTTCAAAAAGTAATGTTATTTTGGAAATAAAATGAAAACAAAAAATGACATCGTGATTCGGTTTATTGCATACCTTCAAAGTAATCTCCATTTACAGAAATACACACTTTCAGTCGTTTCAACCATTTCCGGAAGGCGTCTTCATAGTCTGATTTAGGGATACTCGCTAGACATTGATACACAGCTGACCCAAGTGCTTGTCGCGAGGTGTAGCGCCGTCCAGATAGATGTTTTTTCAATCTTGGAAACAAGAAAAAGTCACACGGTGCCAGATCTGGTGAATAAGGTGGATGTGGAAGAACAGTCACCTTTTCTTTTTTCAAATATTCCGTCACAACAGCCGACTTGTGTGCAGGGACGTTATCATGCAATAGCTGGATATGACGCATTCCGGTGGCTGGTCGGCGTTTCCTGTAGTAGGATTTTAGTTTCGTTAGTACAAAATGTTTGTAGAATAGTCCAGTGACCGACCTTCCTCTTGGAACTGTGACCTGAATTGCAGGACCTTGGCTAGTAAAGAAAACTGCATACATAACCTTTTTCGTACTTTGTGTTCTCTTAGCAATACACCGCCTCCGTCCGTGTTTTGTGGCCCATATCTTATTATTGACCTTTCGCTGTGGTTCAGAATAGTGCACCCAGGTTTCATCTCCTGTTATCATGTCTGCAAATTTCCGGGTGTCGTATTTTGGGTTAATTTTTAAAAGTTTAGGAGCAGCTAAAACACGGTATCTCTTTTGCTCTTGCGTCAGAAGATGAGGTATCCATCTGGCTGAAATGCGTCGCACTTTCAAAATTTTCTTAAGAATATTATAAGTCGTTCCTGATGAGATCCCTGCGACTCGTGCTATCTGATGAGTGGTCAACCTCGAATCTTGCTTTAATATGTGCTTGACTTTTTTAATGATTTTTTGGAGTGATGGCGGAGCATGGTCTGCCAGATTTCAAGCCATCCAGAATGGATTCCTGGCCGGATTTGAATTTCCGAATACATCTAGTAACAGTCATGTACGATACTTTGTTATCTCCATAAACACTACATACCTCTTTGAAAACTTCTTTTGCACTTAATCCAATTTTGCAAAGCGCCTTAATGTACCCTCGTATTTGAATACTATTTTCAGCTCTCTTTCCAACCATATTTTACTACAGTGTATATGACTAGTTGTTTTCACGAACTGAAAATATTTATTTATAAAACTTGCACACACGTGTATTTGGTATCATTGGATTTAGAATGAATAGATTTACGAACCCGCGAAATTTCACGATTTGCATGTGCGCAGTTAAATAGTTAGGACAAATAACATTACATTTTGAACGTCCCTCGTATACACTCCAATCAACACTGCAGGCAAGTACTCATAAGCTTCTTCATGCAGTTGGATCATTTGAATTAGGATCATTTTTTAATTAAATGTCAGATATGCCTTAAGAGTGTTTAAAGCATACTCCTGTTGTCGTTCTAGATGAATCTCTGTGTGTAAGTGGGTGTAATGTAGAATAAAGTTCATCATTCAGGACACATGTACATGTATGTACTCCATTTTAATGGCCAGTTAAAATAATTGTGTACAGGTCCTTTCATGACATCTAAAATAGGGCTGTAGATCGACCCTATCCCAATTGCAACAAAAAATGCCCAAGAGGTCAAAAATCATTCAACTGGAACATGGTGATGATATGCACAATTAGGCTTTGTACTGATCATCCCTGCCAAGTTTCGCTGAAATCTGGCCAGAGGTTCAGGAAAACTAGTCTGTACAAAGTTAGTATATTAAAACCTTTACTAGAACTAGTTGGGACAATGTTTGTGTATTAAAACCTTAAAGGGTCGTAACTCTGCCAGAAATCATTCAACTGGAACAAGGTGATGACATGGCTTGGTACATATCATCCCCGACAAGATTTGTTGAAATCCGGCAAGGAATTCAGAAGAGACTAGTCTGGACAAAGACCTTTCAAGGGCCATAACTGTCAAAACATCATTCAACCGAAACATGGCAATGATATGCACAACTGGACTTGATAATGATCACCGTTGCCAAGTTTCTTTTAATTCCGGCCAGGGGTTCAGCCTAGGTCCGTTTTCGTAAAGCTTCTTAGCAATATCCTAACTTAAGTCAAATTTTAAAACATCTTTACCTATCATTTTAAGACAGCTTCTTTATATTTTTAATAATGCTATGGATTAATAACTGAACTGAACTGAATGTTGTTTAACGGCTCATCAACACAGCATAGGTTATTTAGAGCCGCCTCAGAGTGAGGGGAAGGATACATAGGAATCCGGGAGCCATGCCCTACTGTTATTATCGAATAGATTCCTATGGTTCTTTAACGTGCTCGGAGGATAGACCGATACACGGGACCGCCCGGTTTACGTCCCCATCCGACAGACGAGGCTAAGGGAAAGTGTCTTGCCCAAGAACACACCGACGAAACTCAGTGGGTGGCCTCCGGTTACAAATCTGCCGCGCTACTGACTGAACCACACCAGCCCTCTATGGATTAATAAAACCCACAGCTAAAAGTTTCCCTTAAAATAGATGCTCTGTAGTGTCGCTGAGAGTATAATTAAGGATATTTAAAAATATATAAAAATCTTAAATTTTGACTTAAGTAATATTTTCTACTTCAGTTGCTTTATGAATACGGGCCCAGGAGAACTAGTCCGTCACAAAAAAAAGTTTGTGTATTAAAACTTTTAAAGGACCATAACTCTGCCAAAATCTTTCAACCGGAACATGGCGAAGATATGCACAACTAGGCTTAGTCAGGGACCTTTTCAGGATGATCAGTTTTGTTGAAATCCGACCAAGAGTTCAGGAGATTTAGTCCGAAAATTTGTATATTAAAACCTCTGCAAAAGTCATTCAACCGGAAAACGGCGATGATAATTATGTACAACTAGACCTGGTACTGATCATCCTTAAAAAGTTTCACTGAAATCCGGCCAGGAGTTCAGGAGAACTAGTCCAGAAAAGTTTGTGTATTAGAACCTTTAAAGGACCCTTACTCCAACAAAATCATTCAACTGGAACATGGTGACGATATGTACAACTAGGCTTCCTGCAATTCACGGAAATAGGCCCAAACAAAGGTCCTATTGTCTAAATGAGGCAAAATACATCGTTTCTAAACTAAATCAAGGACCACAACTCCGTTGTGACAGATTTGGTCCAATCTGGCTGTTTTTTCGAGCTCGTCTTGAGCTTTTATTGATGAAGTTGATTAAAGATCGGATGAAAAATGAGGGCCCTATCATTTTAACGAGGCAAAATATAGCATTTTCAACTAAATCAAGGGCCATATTTCTGCTTTTACGGGACCGATCTGGCTGGTTTTGGAATTTGTCCAAGCTTTCAATAATATTAACAATCTGGTAAAGTTTGGTAAAGATCAGATAAAAAATGAAGGCTCTAACATCTTAACGAGACAAAAGTTAACGGACGACGGCTAACTCACCATCCTAAAAAAAACTCTGGAAAAACTCTGGAAAAACAATTCCAAAACTTTAAACTAGAAGACCTCGGCCTGCATGTCAAGCCTTATGGTGAAGTAGTCCAGATTTTTTATTCGACCAACACAAAATTTTATGTCAATCCAATGAGATATTCGTTCCTTACATACTTAATATTTGATTTAATTAATTATGTCATTTACAGTGGGGATGCATGTTGTAGAGGAGACTGGATGTGACCTATATTTGCACATGACGTCACGTTATCCAAGCAAGATAATGTCACTTGTAACTCTAGCAGAGTGTGGCCTGGCATTATCGTGCTGGAGTAACGTGCCCATCGGGATGATTTTCTAGGAACTGTAAAATGGTTGTACATTGCTCTGGGTTAATGTCAGGTCAATGTAACATTGACGACTTACTGATTCTAAAGGCAATATGGTGCCACCGCTCACCAATGGCAATGCATCTATGAAGTTTCACAAGTGTATGTGTATCACGTGGAATGTCTATGTCCATGAGGTTATGTCAACCTTGACCTTTGACCCCAAAAAAACAATATAGGATTCTTTCTCTCGCAGATCAACTACCAGCCCTTGCTTGTATGCCCCCAAGAATGTACGCAATGGACAATGTAAAACCCAAATATACCACTGTTTTCACTACGGACAAATTAAACAGTTTGCTTTTTGTCTTTTCAGTGTTCGAAGTGTTACTCAACGTATCAAGAATCATGTTGTCACGTTGACTTACTGAACCCAAAAATAACAAAGGCAATATGGGTTCTCATTTCACCGAGGTTAAAGTCAGAATATGCTTATTGTTAACCTTAACGGAGATGATAGAGACGTTGAGTCAAGTATTTGTGTATAATATAACCGTCAAATTCGCATTAAATCGTCCGATGTACCCAGCCATTAATAGAAACAACTGATTAGAAACATACGCTTCATTAAAAAAGCATGCTGACTTTTTAACTCTTGTGTTTACATAAACATTACCTGTGCTATAAATTAAATTTAATTAGGACACAAATATTAATTCGGCATAGTGTGTACAGTTTAATTTTATTCAGTTTATTTGTAGCTATAATGCTTCCGAGTGCTTCGTCAACTGTTTCAGTTCATGTGTTAATAAGAGGTAGCACGGCGGATTTGTAACCGGAGGCCCCGGGTTCAATCCTCCATGGTGCCACTGAGTTCCGTCGGTGTGTTCTTGGGCAAGACACTTTCCCTTAGCCTCGTCCGTCGGATTGGGGCGTAAACAGGGCGGTCCCGTGTATCGGTCTATCCTCCGAGCACATAAAAGAACCATAGGAATCTATTCGATAATAAGAGTAGGGCAGGTTCCCGGATTCCTTTGTATCCTTCCCCTCTCCCTGGGGCGGATCTAAATAACCTATACTGTGTTGATGAGCCGTTAAACAACATTTGATTATGTGTTAATAAGTATATTCTGCCTTTAAGGTACTTATGAAGTTTCATGAGGATGGTTGTTATACTTTCACCGAGGTTAAGGTACCTATGAAGTTTCACGAGGATGGGCGTTATACTTTCAGTTATTGCTCGGAATGCGTAATTCCATATGTGATCATGGTGACCTGGACATTTGACCCAAAAAGCAATAATAGGCTTCCATCTCTCACCAAGGGCAAGATACGTTTGAAGTTTAATGAGTGTGGGTGTTATGGTTTCTAAATTATTGCGTGGAATGCATATTTCCATACAATGTCATGGTGACATTGACTTTGGCCTTTAGAGCCAAAAAACTATAGGAGGGTTTGTCCTCCCGTCAAGGGCAATGTACCTTTTTAAAGTTTCATGAATGTGGGTGTTTCGGTTTTAAAATTATCGCACAAAATGCATAACTGTTTACGGACAGTAAATGTGCATGGTATTACCGATATACCGGTATATTATGATACAAGTTATCAATAATATGTACCGATGTGCTCAATATTTTCTGTAAAAGGCCGTGATCGGGCGGTGAAAACTCATGTTTTCACAAAAAGTTGGTGACAAATGTTTATTTTTAGATTATTTGTTTTAAGATCAGACCATATCATTCTCCTTTGTTGTCTTGTATTTGTTGCAGTCGATATTGATACTTCCTTGCAAGTTTCGCGAAATTCTAAGAAGGAGTATTTGAGAAATAGCCCGGACAAAAATTGCATCTACGGACAGGAGGACAGCTTTCGCTACCAAGTATGAAATGCATTAAAAATACAAAAGGCCATCACTCAGTGGAAAATTATTGAACCGGGACGTCATGACAGTATGCACATCTCCACTTGATTATGATAAGTCCTAGCAAGTTTCGCTAAAATCTAACGAGAAGTTTTAGAGAAATAGCCAGGACAAGAATTTTGTATTAAATTAGAAATATGTCATGATAGTATGCGCATGTCCAGTCAATATTAATACTTTCTAGCAAGTTTCGCAGAATTTTAAGAAGTAGTTATGGGAAATAGTCCGGACAAGAATTGCTTGAGAATCAGACAGACAAGGATATTACAGTATACACACCCCCCCACTTTGCAGGTGGTATAATGAAGGCTTTCAATACTGCTGTTTAGTTAAGAAATAGAACATCGTTTACTGTGAATTATCGTTTAATAAATCACGGTTTGGAGTTCAATTGTAAACAATAATTTCACAAGCTCGAAGGGCGAGTGAAGTTATTGTTTACAATTGAATGACAAACCGTGATATATTATAGACAATTCACCGTAAACGATGTTCTATTTCTATTCTAATACCCCTAAAATGTGAAAATAACGCACACATCTTAAATCTTTCGAATTGCTTCGCTTACTCTCCTAAAGTTGCATACGTTACAATGCACAATGCGCAATGCGCAATGCTTATTCTCCTAACGTTGCAAAAATTACATTGATATATCGTTCAATATAACGAGATATTTTAAACTAGGCTATATAGTGCGGGTGTATTAGAATGTTGCTTATAAGTAAGTTCAGTTAGTTCACATGTTCTAGTTTCTAGGTTTAGCTTCCTAATACATGTAATCTTCCAACCTTGTTCCGACATCTTTGCCATGATACTACACACACACACACAGTTGAAAGAATATATTGTGATACGTATCGCGATACAGTGTAGCCGTATCACAATATATCGCGATACAATATTTCCAACGATACCCATCCCTAACGGACAGACAGATGTATGACCCCATACCATAATATGTCTCATTTTTCAAACATACATATAAAATTAACTGTAACAAAAAGCAAACCCTTTCTAGTAATGAGCAATCAGTTGAAATTTGTAATCGATCATTGGTTACATGTAACCAATCAATCATCGGTTATAATCAGTATATGAAGTATAACATGTGCATGTTAATCTAAGTTTCAGGCCTTGAACTTTTTTTTGAATAAGTATGTATTATTTCTTATGCCATTGTTATTTCATTATACATGTAGTCAGCAAAATAACTATTATTGATACCAATGTGTTTACAAAACAACAATAGCAAGAGATATTTGTAAAACATATATGCCGCGCTTCAACGACCATGACACAAACATTCCTGCCGAGTTTTGAGTTTGTAGTGCCAGCTGTTCTTGAGTTTTCGTGAAGAAAAGCACTTTTAAGTGATTTTTTACAAGTTTTGTTACCATGGCAACCACATTTCTTAAGCAAATCACAAACATTAATGCCAAGTTTCGCGTTTTTAGTGCCAGCTGTTCTACGAGTTATCGCAAAGACAAGCAATTTTAAGTGATTTTTTTACAAGTTTTGTTACCATGGCAACCATATTTGTTAGTCGAATCTACCCATAAGGAGAGGTGCACAACTACACCATGACACAAACATTCCTGCCAAGTTTCGAGTTTGTAGTGCCAGATGTTCTTGAGTTATTGCGAAGACAAGCAATTTTTAGTGATTTTTTTGACAAGTTTTGTTACCATGGCAACCACATTTCTGATGCGAATATATCCAAAAGAGGAGGTGCACAACTAGACCATGACACAAACATTCCTGCCAAGTTTCGAGTTTGTAGTGCCAGCTGTTCTTGAGTTATTGCGAAGACAAACAGTTTTCAGTGATTTTTAACAAGTTTTGATATCATGGCAACCACATTTCTTATGCGAATCTAACCAAAAGGAGAGGTGCACAACTACACCATGACACAAAACATTCCAGCCAAATTTCGAGTTTGTAGTGCCAGCTGTTTTTGAGCAATTTTTAGTGATTTTTTACAAGTTTTGTTACCATGGCAACCACAGTTCTTATGCGAATATACCCAAAATGTGCCAGATATTCTTGATTTATCGCGAAGACAAGCCTTTTTTAGTGATTTTTTACAGCATGGCAACCATATTTCTTATCCGAATCTACTCAAAAGGGGAGGTGCACAACTAGACCATGACACAAACATTCCTGCCAAGTTTCGAGTTTGTAGTGCAAGATGTTCTTTAGTCACCGAGAAGACAAGCAATTTTTAGTGATTTTTTACAAGTTTTGTTACCATGGCAACCACATTTCTTAAGCAAATCTACCCAAAAGGGGAGGTGCACAACTAGACCATAACACAAACATTCCTGCCAAGTTTCGAGGCTGTAGTGCCTGCTGTTTTTGAGTTATCGCGAAGATAAGCAATTTCTTTTTTTAGTGATATTTTTATAAGTTTTGTTACCATGACAACCACATTCCTTATGCGAATCTACCCAAAAGGGGAGGTGCACAACTAGACCATGACACAAACACTCCTGACAAGTTTCGAGGTTGTAGTGCCAGCTGTTTTGGAGTTATCGCGAAGCAAGCAAACATTTTTTAGTGAGAGGTGCACAACTACACCAAGACACAAACATTTCTGCCAAATTTCGAGTTTGTAGTGCCAGCTGTTTTTGAGCAATTTTTAGTGATTTTAGTTTTTTTACAAGTTGTGTTACCATGGCAACCTTATTCTTATGCGAATCTACCAAAAAGGGGAGGTGCATAACTACACCATGACACATACATTGCAGCCAGGTTTCGAGTTTGTAATTCCAGCTGTTATTGAGTTATCGCAAAGTCAAGCATTTTATTTTTTAGCGATTTTTTTATATGTATTGTTACTACGGAAACCACATTTCTTATGCGAATCTACCCAAAAGGGGAGGTGCACAACTACACCATGACACAAACATTCCTGCCAAGTTTCGAGTTTGTAGTGCCAGCTGTTCTTAGAGTTATCGCGAAGACAAGGAATTTTTAGTGAATTTTTTTTACATGTTTTGTTACCATGGCAACCACATTTCTTAAGCGAATCTACACAAAAAGGGAGGTGCACAACTAACTAGACCATAACACAAACATTCCTGCCAAGTTTTGAGTTTGTAGTGCCAGCCATTCTTGAGTTATCGTGAAGACAAGATTTCGGGACGGACGGACAGACAGACAGACCGACATTTGCAAAGCAATATGCGCCCCCTTCGAATGCCCACCAATAATGACGTCACTGAGATTTAACCCTATTTTAGACAGATTATAATTCTCTGAGGGAGGAAATTTTAAGGTCGGCATACTTCAAATAAAATGCTAACACACAAACGACTTACCCGTATACAGAAAGGACATGTGGACTTGCTGAAGATCATGACCTTATTGGCTGACGTAAGTTCATTGATAAAAGGCTTCAGATCTCCGGTTGGCGGCATCTTGGCCAAAGTATAGGCCAGAGGGGAACCTGCTCGCTTAATCTTTGAGCCAGAAAATATCTCTGAAACACATGAAAAGATAATAATTTGTTGTTTTCTGTCTTAATTTACATTATTAACCTCACATCTGTTTATCCTCAACATCAATCAGAAATGTAAGATTAAGCCAAGCAATACAGTCATACGTAATACGTGACATTTTGAGCAGAAGGAACCAAAATACAACAACTTATTGTGCATCTACACATCCTTAACTAAGAAATACTCTATACATGAACATGAAATCTCAAAGGGTATTATGGAGGGAGTTCGTATCACAAGGCGGAAACTGTTAAAATAAATTACTGCAAGTTCTGCAAGTTGCACCCATGTAGACAGGCCTCTTTTTGAAGACGGTCAAAACTTGTTTTATATAATTATGATGAATCTCGAGTCCCTAAATAACCATACCAAATTAGAACTAGAGGTTCTTTTTAGTAAAAGATGTCTCCCTCAATGGCGAAAAGGCCAAAAATCTGCCAAAACATCATTCAACTGGAACACATTTGTGATAAATGCAACCTGGCAAAGTTTGTGTATTAAAAACTTTAAAGGGACACAACTCCAATAACAAGTGGTCAATGACATTGAAGCTCTACTGATAGGTTTTGATAGCTAGATCAGCATTCCTATGAAGTTTCATGAAAATCTGTCGCGTAGTTTCAGAGTAATCGCTAAAAGTTTTCATTATATAACTCTATGTAAACAAAGATGGCCACTGGCAGCCATGTTTAATGTTGAATCAAAATAAATTTCAACAAGGACCAACACCATGTCATGCTAATCGTTTTCGAAAAAGTCCATATCAATATTACTCATAATTTTCAAGAAGTAGTTGCTACAAATTTGTTTTTTAAAAATCTATTTTTAGCCATAATCTGGTAAAGTTTGGTAAAGATCGGATGAAAAATGGAGGCGCTAGAGTGTTTACAAGACAAGATATTGCAATTTTCGTTAATTCAAGGACAACTAATGTACGCGCCCCATGACCATCACGGTCCTAAAGCCGTCAGTTTTCATTCGGAGCGATTTAAACGTCACAAGGCGGGTTAATTTTAAAAGGTAAGAATTTCATTTTCTTGGATAACTTTAATCCTTCCGTATTTCTCACCATTAGCTTCGATAAGATGTTGAAAACAGCCATTGAATTTTATGGAATATGCTTTCATGGGCGAGAGCTTTTGTTGTTTTCATGGTGATCCGGCAAAATGTAAATCTGTGTACATCAGACGCTTTATGCTAACAAAACCCACGTATAAGCTTCTAGAATGATTGAACTACCAACAGTTTCTTCCCTTTTACCCCAATCTTGCATAATATAGTAATTATTAGACGAAAAACAGACTGACGAGATTAGGGCCGGGGTGACTTTAGGTTCAATGAAAATAACTCTTAAATAAATATTACCTGTCTTACCTGTTTATTATTATTGCAGATTGTAAACAGAAAGAAGAGATTAAAAATAAGAAAGAATTAGAGAGAAAATCAAAGCAGAGAAGGAAATTTCAAAAATTAAAACAGAAAAGAGCTATCAAAAAAAAAAATCGGAGTCCGTGGTGGTAATGAAAGTAAATGACAATTGAGTGACCTTGACTTTTTCATTGTGTTTTTACAGCTTACAAAAGGCATATTAAGCTCATCCGTTTTCAACTTAGAATAATATTGTTTAGTTATATAGTAACAAGAGGTCAATGACCTTGAAGCTCTACTGATAGATTTTGATAGCTAGGTAAGCATTCCTGTGAAGTTTCATAAAAATCTGTCAAGTATTTTTTTGTTTAATGTCGAATCAAAATAATTTTCAACAAGGATCAACATCTTGTCATGCTGATTATTTCAGAAAAAGTCCCATATCAATATCACTTACAGTTTTCAAGAAGTAGTCACTACAAACTTGTTTTTAAATATCTATGTTTAGCCGTGGTGGCCATCTTGAATTTCCAGCCGACTTGAAATTGTGCTAGGATTAACTAGATATCAAGAGCAACATTCCTGTGAAGTTTCATGAAAATCCATCTAGTAGTTTCAGAGGAGTAGTCGCTACAAATATTTACTATACAAACTCTATGCAAACAATGATGGCCACTGACAGCCATATTGAACGTTGAATCAAAATGATTTTTGACAAGGACCAACATCATGTCATGCTGATCATTTTAGAAAAAGTCCCATATCAATATCACTTATAGTTTTCAAGAAGTAGTCGCTACAAACTTGTGTTTTAAAAATCTATTTTTAGCTTTGGCGGCCATCTTGGATTTCACATCAACATGAATTTTTGCTAGGATCAACTAGACTTCATGGGCAACATTTCTGTACAGTTTCATGAATATCCATCCAGTAGTTTCAGAGGAGTAGTCGCTACAAATAAAAGTATACAGACAGACAGACGGACGGACGGACGTCGCACCACGGCATAAGCTCTGATCAGTCGAGCTAAAATTCTATTTTTAGCTTTGGTGGCCATCTTGGATTTCATATCAACATCAATTATTGCTAGGATCAACTAGACTTCATGGGCAACATTTCTGTAAAGTTTCATGACTATCCATCCAGTAATTTCAGAGGAGTACGGTAGTCGTTACAAATAAAAGTTTACGGACAGACGGACGACGGACCCCGCACCTCGGCATAAGCAGAGATCAGTCGAGCTAAAAACTTAGAGATAGAATAAAATTAAATATTGACATTTATTAACGAGCATGTCATAATTGTTTCACCTATTTTTGGCCATCTATAGTATCTTTCCATGCCGATATTTATGTTACAGTAAAAGATTTGTCGTCATGTTATTCTGTTCCATTTCTATTTTTAATCCTAATTATGTGTGTCGTTGTTAACGTTGCATTTCATTTTCACGAACTTAATAAAGGTTCCCTTATTTTGCGTTTATCTTTCCAAATGTTCGTTTCCAAGGGAATTAGCGCAACTCGATCCATTGTACGGTTAACTTTCTTTTAGTTATGCAATAAATGTACAGTTCTACCTATTCACAGCAAATTTCTGGCTCTAAATTATACATGCATATACACGGCAACGAAGCGCTAAATTATTGTTTCCTTTCTACATGTTTCTTACTACTACAGCTCCCATAATCCTCTCCCTAACCCTCTTCAATAAAAATCAGTTCTCCCAAATTAAGAAAGATCACGTGACATCGACGTCCAGTCAATACCTTTGGATCCGCCCCCTAAATGCGAAACCATACACCTTGACAAAGTCACGTGATCCTATCTGTAATTTAGATAATTGTTAAAATGCGTAATAAATGTCATATTAAGCAGATGTCAATAATAAAATAAAATTCATGCTAAAATGTGAAACAAGAAATAAAGAACATGTAACAATATTAAATTGAAATACACATATACAGTTAATAGACAACAGAGTAATATATTCTTTGCGACATTCTCAAGTTCTAAATGCGTAAGTCTTTAATTCTAAAATATTATTCAGACTGCTTTAATTGTTAATTTCACTTTTGTTTCAACTTTTACATTTCAGTTACCAACAGTTTACACAAGTTAATTCAATACTTAAAATCATTAAAATACACTCTAACATTTATATATAAAAAAATATGACTCACCAATGGTGCATTAAGACGCTAATTAGTCGAATATTACCAATGATATAATGTTGTTTAACATTGTCTTGTTATGGCGATCACTTGTGCCAAGTTATTTAAAATCCCTGCAGGGGTTGTGACGTTACGGTCCGGACACGAAATTGCGTACCTGTTTTTGACCTATGAACTTCAAGTGTGACCTTGACTGTTGAGGTACGGACCTGGGTTTTGAAAGCGACACATCGTCTTGTTATGGTGATCACTTGTGCCCAGTTATTTAAAAATCCCTGCAGGGGTTGTGACGTTACGGTCAGGACACGAAATTGCATACTTGTTTTTGACCTATGAACGTCAAGTGTGACCTTGACCTTTGAAATACAGACCTGGGTTTTGCGCGCGACACATCGTCTTGTTATGGTGATCACTCGTGCCAAGTAAATTAAAAATCCATGCTGGGTTTTTGATGGTACAGTCCGGACACTAACTGCGGAATGACGGACAGACAGAATCCGGACAGACGGACGGTGCGATTACTATATGCCTCCGAAAATTTTCGGGGCATCAAAATGTTTATGGGTTTTGTGTATTTCAACTTTTTACCTCTATCCCAGAGTCCCATGGTGACTCTGGAGCAAATTATACTAATATTCCAAAAATCAATACATTTTATTGAGAAAGAAAAACAGATATTTACCTCTCTTCCCCCACCCCACCCCCACCCAGCCCCTAAGTATATACACTGTAATCCCTTCATCAAATGTTCATTTGAGACATTATAAAAGATGACCCCTGTTACCCTCCACCCACCCCAACCCCAGGGAAGACGTCCGAGTTTAAAATAATAAATCATTTGACAGGCTGTGTATCTCTTTCATAGACTATTAAACCAATTAATGTGCAAAAGTATGAAACAAAATTGAATTATTAGTGTATTTGATGCTCCTTCCTCCAGGCCCCACCGATGACATAGGAGGAAACAAATGTATACAGTATAATCCCATCCAATCACAGTATTCCCAGAATCTAAGTCGTACATTATAATGACCACTCACTTGTTATCAGGCCTGCCAAAACTTTTTAACACAAAATCCGGAGATTTTTTTCAAATTTAAGATTTAAAGCGACCGAAAAACCACATCAAACTAAATATTTTTTTATTCTATTTGTATTCACCCAATACACAGAAGTAGATACAGAAGATTGAATTGGAATTAAATTTTATAGTCGCACCAACAGCTAAGGTCATAATTTTTATGGCGACTTTCCAGCTTTTTCGTGCACGGGCGGGCACCTGGGTAGAACCACTGATGTACCGCAAGCCAGCTGGAAAGCTTCCTCACATAAAGATTCATAGGCCCCTGAGGGATCGAACCTACAGCAGTGAGGGGCAAGTGATAGCAAGTCAGAGACGCTAACCACTCATACTCAAACATACCAGAAAAGCGACGGTAGTTTTTTTTTTACTAATTGTGCGCATTAAATATGCCCTTTTTTTTAAATTTACCCTCCCTTTATCAAGGCTGGGGTAAACACTAAATTGCTCTTTTTTTTTTAAATCCAATATGTTCAATATTCAGATTATTTTTTCTATATAATTTTCAAAAAAATAATTGGGTTACCTACCTACCCACTGTTAAAAAGTTGGGTTGGGAAACAGCAAACCAACACTTTTTTAAGGATGGGTTTAATAAGTATATTATTACACATTAGTGTATCTTTTTTCATAACAGCTGTTAGGATGTTCTCTCCTGTGAGTTAATTATGATATTTCCCAATATGCCAATTCGCAATAACTTTTGGTTCCTCCCCCGATTTTTTTTTGAAATTGAGCGCGTCATTTCCTGCAATTTTGGCTATTTTGAATGCCTTTTAAATCACACTTTAAAGTGCAATTTTATAAGCAATTTTCCTCTATATGCAGATACAAGTCAAGTTTCTTATACTCACGCTACACAGGGCGAAAATAATCATGTATTTGTTTTGTTTGTTCAATTTTTCTTTTCTTCATTTTTGAGACGTTTGATTCCAAGGTCATCAATCGCCTATATGACACAGATTACTGTATGCGTAGTCTATCGAACGGCGCCGATAACAATTGCGGGACCGGATGAGCGCTATTTGATTCGCCGAATTTAAAAGGCAACAACTTTTTTATTTGTTTGCGGATTCTGAAAATTTAAAATGGAAACGGTTTGGGTACTTTCATTTTTCGTAACTAGGCGATTTTGCCCAAATGCCATTTGAAGCGGTCGTTTCGCCGGCGGCCGGTTCTTATTGAGAACCCTGGTATGATGTCATAGTTCTCAAAATGGTGGCTTCCATTAATAAAGGTCAAATGGTCATATCCTCAGTAGCCTAATTTTCGCAATTTCTTAACATTAAAACATTTATGTTTTGCATTAAAGTTTTTTTTTGAGTCCATTACTCGGATACCAAAATTCCCACAGCTTCAAACTTATACACACATCTGCAATTTCCAATCAAAAGTAGGACAATATTAATGAACTTCACCCACTTTCTGCATTTTGTGAATCATCATCAAAGTTTTTACATTCAAGTTTTTTGATAAAGGTCATTATTCAAACAGGGACTTTTCTGCATTTTGGAAGTGGTGCCAAGGGCCTGTCGAATTGGGAAAAATGAGCGTGAAATCTACAAATTGGGGAAAAGACGAATCCTACTCTTATTACATAGCAGGGAGTAAGTATACAGGAAGGAGATACGGACAGTTTTGCCGTTTTATGTTGTCGCGCGTGTGTTTCACTCGTTTGCAAAAGCTATACACTGTCACCATTTTTTATTTGGCGTCGAGTGGAGCCATCTTTGTTACATGGAGCTGTCTGGTAAAATGTGTTTATATACATGCAAACAAATACACGCTCTGTATCGGGCCTAAAAAAAAAATTGTGTGGTTCGACCCTACCTACGAATACCCGCTGACCCTGACGTTTTTTTTGGTCCATTTCGAAAAAAATAAAAAATCAATGCATCTTGTTTGCGTTCATAAAAAAAAAAAATCCGACCTACCCTACCTACCAATTTTGAACATGTTACCAGAACCACACTATTTTTTTTAGGCCTCAGAGGACAAAATGTGAATAAATAATACCTATGTTTACATTTCGCACCTTTTTTTCGTTTGTAAGTGTAATAATTTATAAGAATTTGCCGTTTTTTACACACGCGCGCAACATCCACAAGTAGTCATTTTCACGCAGTAGTGAAACACACGCGCGACAGCATAAAACGGTCCGTATCTCCTCCCTGTATACTTACTCCCTGGAAGTACGGGTTATATTAGGCTTAATAATAACAAAACAAAAAGTGAATAGTAGACATATTTATCTTTGTCAAGAAGGTAATTTCGTGATGTTGATTATAACACAAAGACGTAAAAAAGAGGCCCTAAAACTGCCTTTCAGTTAACATAAAGAGTGGCTGAAAATAAAAATGTTGATCTTATTTTTTCGTTTTTAATGTGTTTTGTGAATGCAGCCTGTGCGATTGTGAAAAATAGCGGCATTTTTCTAGAAATTGTGAAAATTGTGAAATATTATATAACAAAAGAAAAAGAAACTTTTTTCACTTTTATTTTCACAGTTAATGTCCCTTGGTTTTAAGTTTTGTTTTTGGTAAATACAGACTAGTTTTGACACCAGCTTATATTAAGACTAGTATATAAAAAAAAAAATTGTGAAAAAAAGTATACATTTTGGCATTGTGAAGGGGCCGAATAACGGCCCCAAATAAGGCATAAAAAACCCACTGCGTTGGTTCATTAAAATGTCTAAAAACAAATTATTAACGAATCATATGAAATCGTTGACGTCCGAACTGTACGGAATCATATGGACAGTTACGAAGATGTATACAATATTACGTCATTTCGTCGTTTTGGCCAAAAGACTTTAAATGTGAAGGTCACAATCAAAACGGAGACTGCCGACTTTGAATGATTCAGAAACGACCAATCAATGTTCAGCCACTCAGAAAGTGTCATTTATTTTGCCCTGCATTTCAGCTTCCATCATGTTCAAATTCAATGAAAAAAAATTGTGTTTTTTTTTGTTGTTCAGATTTGTTTTTACGCGATATCAGGGGTAGACATATAGTCAGATAGCATCATTACTACACCCGCTATCAGATAACTCCGTTTAAGCATGTTTACGCTAATCACACATAGTGCGAAAAAACGGCCAAAACAGTATAGGGTAACTCGCCCCAGAGTTGGACAGGTTATTGGTTCTCGGCACAGCTGTCTATTTATGTTCATGCTCCTGCTTGCTGAAACCTTCTGGTTTCTTCCTCAGTGTTTAATGTATCATTTGATGTCAACTGTTTAGTGGTACCAGCGTTTTTGCTGGGATTACATTATACTTTTCGCACTCACCAATATACGCCATTGAGTAGGACATTTTTTGCAACTTCAGTAGTGGGTCATAAACATTGCTTCGATGTTGCCATAAGCTCAAATGAAGAAATTGTCCTTGTTTTTCTTCATGTATGTATATAAATGTCCTTTACACAAATTACATATTTTAGATGTCTTCTTGTGTAAAATGTTCGGGTATTGGCTTCTGACTTCAGTGTTTGTCTATAGGGCAAAAATATTTAGACATGCCCCGAAGTCGAACATGTAATTGCCCTTGAGTCAGACTAAAAAGGAAGCTGCAGAAATCAATAGATTTGAGGTAATTCTTGTTGTTTTGAATGAAAGAAATCATTGGATTACCTCCCTTTCACAGTACCAGTTACTGACCGTTTCCAGTTGAGAAAGATATTTCAACCATTAATAACTGTCCGAGTCAGGGGCAAGTTCGACTTAAGGGCGAGTTACCCTATAGCACAGTGAACAGCAACCTCGGTCAAAGTAACACATGTATAGACACCCTGTTAATACCCTATATAAAATATTGTTGAATAGGATTGTTTTCAAATGTTCTGGTATCCCTTTGGGAAAGTCCCCGAGATATTTGTGCTGTAACAACGGGTTTAAACCGAAACCTACCCGTATGAACAAGGGTTGACTGTTCATACCGTTCATACTGTTATCGAAGCCAGTGTAAACCAACAGGTTTCTTAGGCCCTTTTTGAAATTGTTGTTTTCCCAGTCTGGTTATGATTTTTTTTTCTTTTCATAGTGAAGGACTTCCGGTTCCTTTTTAGTTTTTCGGTCTGAATTTATTAGGATGATTTGCCCAATGTTTATTTAGCCTACTTTTAAAGGAATTGATGGTGGGTGCCTCAATCACAGTGTCCGAGAGTTTATTCCAAGATTCTACGACTGTAAGCAAATGAATTTTTCCTAATATCAATTCTTACTCTTTTTTTGAATAGTTTCTTGGAATTTCCCTTGTTCCAAGCTCAGGGGCCTGAGTGAACAGTTTATTTTTGTCAACTGTATCGATATTATTTAAGATTTTATAAACCTGAATCACGTCAGCCCGCTCTCTTCTATACTCAAGGGTTGGTAGCCCTAGCATAGTGAGTCTTGCATGGTACGGAAAGTTACTGAGGTTTTCCACCATCCTAGTCGCTATTTTTTGGACATTTTCTATAGCAATTATATCCTTTTTTAGGTATGGAAACCAAACCACTGTAGCATATTCAAGGTGTGGTCTAACAAGGGACTAATATAAACACAGAAACATTTCTCTATCCATGTATGTGAAGGTTTTATATATTAGACCGAGGTTTCTATTGGGCTTAGATACTTTACCACTTATAGGAGAACTTCAATTTTGAGTCAAATGTTACTCCCAGGTCTTTTTCATGTTTTACCTTGGTAATTTCTTCTATTTTATTCAAATTATCCTTGATGTAGAATACATTGGATTCATCATCATTATTACCAATATGTAGGCACTTTTTAGCATTAAATATCATTTGCCATTTTTTTGCCCATTCACATGCAGTGAAGATACCGTCTTGTAGGTCTATCTCACGCTGTGTGCTAAATATGCATGTATAAAGTTTAGTATAGTCAGCAAAAAGTTTAGCGGTGCAGGACATGGCGTCTGGGAGGACATTGATATAAATAAGAAACAAAACAGGACCAAGAACACTGCCCTGGGGAACCCCGCTTGTGACATCCCTGAGTTCTGAGACCTGCCCATTGACCATCACCCACTGTTTTCTATTTGTTAAAAAGTCCTCTATCCAGTCATGACGAGCCCAATTACAATAAGTATAAGAGGTGTTAGTAAGCGAGAAACAAACGTTGTGACACTCCCTCCATGACGTTCACGGAACTTGGTATTGTAGACTTAACTTATTGAACTCTTACATTCGATAACAAATAATTCATAAGTTTACCTCATAATCCATGATAAAGGTCAATAGAACATTACCATTTTTGGTCAAATATCATTAAGCCACGTGTCAATCATAATATCTTCACAAATATTTTACCTGTTAGATTTGTTGTTTTGTTGTAAAATGTTCCAGAAATGCCGCCAACCTTCCTCGCTAGTGCTTTCACGAAGTTATTCATGAAATTCCGGATGTGTGCATTGTTTCTAAAAATAGTAATGAAATGCGCGCGCGATCTACCGGTGTTGTCATAAGGATTACTATCATGGCGGATCCAGAATTTAAAGTTGGGGCTACGCTTTAACAGATATACTTTTTAAAAAAAAAATACAAGCAAAAATAAATCCATTCTCAAAACAAACATTTTCTGTACAAATTCTTTCTGACCAATAATTCATAATTTTGATAGAGCATCATCAATAAAACTGACCAATCAGTGACCAGAAATAAGACCTAACTAATTCATTCTGGTAGGTGATAAACTCGGTCTTTATCCTTGATGTTCAACCAAGTTTACTGTTAAAATTAAGGTATCTACAGTGTGGTTCTTTTAAAACCCTGAACATTTCATGCACATTCATGCAAACTGATTCAACATACATATCTTTCAAAATCAAAATCTTGAAAATTATCAACTTTTTACTTGGTCAAAGATTTTTATTTTACTATAGAACCTAAGGATAAAAACCGAGTAACACAAATTTTATCACCTACTGAAAATAAGATAAAATCTCAACATCTCTGCAATGAAAAATTATGAATTGAATAAGTAGCACGACAGTGTGGTGACGAGGATGTGCAACTCGGCCCCTGACCAACTCGGCACAATTTGATCTTCTATAGTCAACTATAGGCTCTGTAACTTGACACACATTTTTATACATGTATATTATTAATGTTAGTTAACTGTCCAACATCATTCGCTGTTCAAACATTCGAACTTATTATGTGTTTACTTCCATCATCTTTGTGTGGATTTCCCCACCACTTCACTCCCAACACCCTTCTCCCTCCGTGTTTTCCCTAAATATCTTAGGAGCGAGTTGCAGCCCCCACCCACCCCCACAATCTGCATATGTAAACGGCTGATATTACATTCCCCATATTGCAATCAGTGTTACATTTCAGTACACGGTCATTTAAAGCTACTATGTGTATCTGATTACAACGGATGCAATCGGTGTTAAATTTCAGTACACGGTCACTTTTAAAAAGCTTTCAGTACACGGGCTATTATGTTTATTTCATTCTCAGCTATGATGTATTAAACTCCTGCACCGCAAGTTATGTGAAAAACTAAGACATTCGTAATGTGATGTATTATATACTTAGCTTAACTTAATTGATAGAAGCAGATATGGTTGTGAAATGAATGATTTCAAGCTAACACAAGCACTTATGTGATGTTGTTAGTAATGGCCCGTTAAATATTGACGAACTTTAAAAGCAAATAAATAGCTGATAAGACAATACAAACATTAAAAATACGCGTGTTTTTTTTCTGGAGCAATTGTGATCAATTATGTTTAAATGTTTAACAACGTTGCAATTTTTTATATTTTTCACTCCGTTGTCCACAGATTTGGTCACACTCACTGCTTTTACACATTTCTTTCTCCCAGAATTTGAGAAGATGAGAGAACGAATGTACAGCAAAAAAAATGGTGTTTTATTAAAGCAAAAAAAATAACATGTTTTAAATTTTGTAGGTGATGAACGATTTAAATGCAAATATGCCCGTAGCTTACCTCGTGTCTCATATATTAAATAATATGTACTTTGATGGCTATTTTGAGTGTCGGGTTTTTTTTTTGGTGTTTTGTTTGTGTGTGTTTTCATCTTGTCAACTAAATGCGATACAGAAACTACAAAACACACACAAGTAGTAGAAGCGTCGGTTGGGCGTCACGAGTGCCCATGCGCAGAATGACGTCATCATATGACGCAATATGTTGTGAAATAGACTACTTCAATACGCATGTACGTTTCACTCACACAAGCGACCAAACTCCACGTAGTGGTTACTTCCCTTTTCTATTACAGTAATCACTGCCACCACACACATTTATCGCTGAAATCAAGCCAAGTTTAATTTGTTGGTTAAATATTTTTGAGGTCAATATTTGAAAGCGGTATCTGGTTACAAAAATAAGTTATTTATTAAACAAAAATCTGTTTTAGCGAATATGAACACCGGTTACTTAGTTACTTGAGAACATTACAGAAGCTGCGCGTAAATTACATCCAAACATAGACCTACATACGTAATTAAATCTATGACCCAAACCAAAACAGGTTGAATGTTTTTGCCAATTGACTGCTGGTTACGGCAAGAGTTTGCTGTACCGAGCATCACTTAGCGCGTCACCATTTTTTTGTAATCACATGGCCTCAGCTATCGTCACGTGATTTGTGTGGTAGCAGGGATTATTGGCTACAATATCACTGCGCGGAGGTTGACAAGCGACGTAAATTACGGCTAAGTAAAGCGCATTCCAAGCATGGCCAAGCGTCTGATCTACGTTGTATAATATAAGAATCTTACATGGGTATCCGGTGAAGATAGGGAATTCCAACCCGAGGTATACGTGTTTTTATCGGAAACGAGGCTCTGCCGAGGTTCCGATTAAAACACTTATACCGAGGGTTGGCATTCTCTGTCTGAACCGAATACCCATGATAGATTCTTTTTCTTGCATATCAGAGACATGTTGTGCATTGACGCCGCCAGCTATTAACGTTTTACATGTTTTCCTGCATACTGGATGTTGGCGCGCGTGAATTTTATCTCGGCCCTAGGGTGATGATGGAAATATCTAGCCCCGGTATGCAAGAAAAAGATATACGTATATTGGGCGTTCAATCAATATTGTTTACATAATGCAGACGCGTCAATAACATAAAGGAAGTAAGGTGGTGGGACTTATCAAAGTACCGAATGTATGACTGGTACTATAATACCCTAAAGAAAAGGTACGGAGATGACTGTACTTTATTATACACAGACACTGACAGCTTGCTGGTAGACATCAAAACAAAAGATGTGTACAAAGACATGGCTGAAATGAAAGATGAGTAGGACTTGAGTGATTATCCGCAAAACCCTCCACTGCACGATGATACAACTAAAAAAGTAATAGGTAAAATGAAAGATGAATGTGCTGGTGTTCCTATAGTTGAGTATGTTTGGTTAAGACCCAAACTATATTCTATTTTGAGAGCGTATGAGCAGATTATTAAGAAAGCAAAGGATGTAAAAAAAATATGCAATCAAAAAACATATCAACTTTGAGAACTACAAAGATGCATTGTTTGACAAGAAAAGATACACCCATATGATTTGAATATGATACGCTCAATAAAGCATGATATAGTATATAACAGTAAACAAAGTAACACTGTCACCAGTTTACTCTAAAAGATACATAGCACCAGACGGTATCAAGACATACGCGTTTGGGTATCAGCAGGAACAATAAGTAGTTCTTCTTTGACAAATCCTCTCTGTGGCGCTGGTGCTTTCAAATAATATACGCTTTCAAATAATATACTCTTATACCTTGCGTCACCATATAACTATTAATCTTGTGAATATCTACACTCCACATTGGATCAGTTGCTCTGCGTCTTCCACCCTCTTGTTCCCCCGGGCTGATATAAATATCTTACACTGGCATTCCGACAGATAGAATCATCTTTTAAAGGGAATCTAGCGACACAGCCAAACAAGCTCTGTTATTGAGAGTTCTGAAAAACTTCGGAAAAGGTGAAAGAAATATCAAAATCGGATGATAAACAAAAAAGATATGACTATTTAAAGGTTGTTCTAAAACGAATATGGGAGCCACCATTTTTAGGACTATGACGTCATAGTTCCATATTACCATATATGGAAAATTGATAAATATCATTTAAAACGAAGAAAATCACTGCAAATGTATGATTTTTTTACTAGTCATATAAAGCGTTATTGCCATTAAGTTTTATTGCGGGTTCTTAAACGGATTTCTGTACAAAGTGGTGTAAGCGAGAAAAAGCAGATACACATGCACTTACTGCTTGGATGAAAACTATTTCAGAAATTGTTGAATTACGTATTTAATTTTACGAATCAAATCCATCCCTGCTTCCACGGCCTTCCACTTACAATTTACGACACCTTAAGAAGGGTATTCAGAATTTACATACTAAATTTGCTCTAGTTCCAGCAGACAAAGCTTCCAACAATATAATTATTGTCTGACGACTACATTATATCAATACTTTGAATGCTGAGCTAGCGAGCACTTCTGCTTATCTAACTACACCTCTGCTGGAGACGGACATTGTTTCCCAGCATGTGACCTTTATGGAGACTATAAAGGTTTCTGTAATTAGTAAGCAGACGAAGCTCCCTACAATGTACTGGATACCCAAACTTCACAAAATTCCTTACAAAGCAAGTTTTATCGTTACTTCTAGTTCATGTACCACGACCAATATATCAAAACTATTGACTTCCTGACTTTCCGCGATTAAAGAACATATTGTAAAATATTGCGGAAAGGCCTTCGAGAACTCAGGAATCAATCTGTTTTGGTCTATCAAAAACTCTGGAGAAGTTCTTGACAAACTACGGTGTAAGCATTTTCATGCCTCTTCTCTAAGCACCTACGACTTCTCTACACTATATACTACACTACCACATAATCTTATCAAAGAAAAAAATGCTTCAGCTTATTCAGAAGACATTTGCTAGAGAAGGTACAACTTTTCTAGCTTGTAATAATGTCAGGGCTTTCTTTACTAACGCCCCCATTGATAAGTATAATATGTAGACTTGTATTGATGTTTGTAGAGCCTTATCTTTTCTTCTGGATAACATCTTTATAAGATACGGTAAAACTATTTACCGCCAGGTTGTTGGTATTCCTATGGGTACTAACTGTGCGCCACTTGTTGAAGATTTGTTTTTGTACTGCTATGAAAGAGATTTTATGTTGAGTTTGTCACCTGCTAGCCAGGGTGAAATTATTGATGCCTTTAATAATAATTCTCGGTATCTTGATGACATACTCAATATTGATAATCCGTTCTTTGCTCATATAGTTATTAACATTTATCCACCAGAGCTCACGTTGAATAAAGCCAACAGTTCGGATACAGTAGCAGCATTTCTCGATCTTCATCTCTCGATTTCAAATGATTGTATTCATACTAAAATCTATGATAAGAGAGATGATTTCAATTTTAATATCGTTAACTATCCACAGCCGGATGGAGATGTACCTCGTGCTATCTCATATGGGGTGTATATCTCCTAGCTCATTCGATTTGCTAGAGCGTGCAATGATGTTGTAGACTTCAATGATCGAAATCAAGTTATTACAAGTAAACTTCTTCAGCAGGGTTTTCGTTATCACAAACTACGTAGATCTTTCTCTAAATTCTACCGCCGCAACGAGGGCCTGCTGGAAAAGTACAACACCAACCTTAAAACACTTCTGCGACTAGGCATATCACAACCCTCATTTTATGGAGATGTGGTCTATAAACTTCGTAAGTTAAAGGGGTCTGACGGGTTTCCTGACTGCTTTCCAAATTTAATCAGGAAGTGCGTCAGAAAAGGATATAACCGTTTGGTTTTACAGCGCACTGCATGTTTAGTGATTGACTCCCTCTACAGTCAGTCATTACGCTTCACTTTTCACTTGTGCGATGACTGGACTACCTCTTGGGACTCTATGATTGTACCTACTGAAACCCCAACTAAGGGAGGTGGGTGCATGAGCTTTCGTCCCTCGGGTTTTCTGGTCGTACCCTAGATTGGTTTTCTCTTTAGCTGCAACTACTATGGTTGTTCAGTACGATTCCGGATACATCCTGAGATGTTTATTATTTTGTATGTGTATCTTTAGTTAGTTTCTCTGGATGTGGACTTTATTGTTAGAGAATTCCTTATGAGATGTAGTTTTGTTAACACTGTCTTGTCTATTTGGGCGCTGAAGACAGGATAATAGCGAGGATTGTGCGTATATAAAATCGATTCAAGCTAACCAGTAGGCCTTATTGCCTACTGATCGTTCCAAGTCGTTTACCACCCTTTCTGTTGTTTTTTGTCTCTTTCATTGTAGTTTCTAGTCCTTGTTTGCAGTACAGTGCGGACCTACGATGCCATTGCGTTCGGACGCTGTGGTTTCTATAGGACCCTATATATCATTTTACATATTTTTCATACAGTTGCTGTAATTTCTTTTCCCCTATAAATCAGTAAATTTTCATATTTATAAATATTCCATATATGGTCATTTAGAACCGTGATGTCATAGCTCTCAAAATGGCCGCTTCCATATCCGTTTCAACAGAAACTTCAAATGATCATATCTTCTTTGTTTATCATCCGATTTTGATAATTCTTTCACCCTTATTCAAGTATTTCAGAACTCTCAATAATAAAGATGGTTTGGCTGTGTCGCTACATTCCCTTTAATGTTTTTGTTTCAACAGGAGGGGGCTTTTTTGTCTCCACATTTATTGCTTTGACAACTTCTGGTAATCTCTTTACCCACTCTCTGTTGCGTTTTTGTGAATCTATTTCCTTAGCATACTGATAACCAAACAATCTTTCAGTTAATGTTCTGTTAACTCTTTCCACTATAGCTTCGTCTCTGTGTATCTCTGTTCTGCCTCGTCTGATATTTACTTCGTGTTTTGCCATCAACTGCGATACTGCACCCATGAATTCTCTGCCTGGGTCAACTTGTAATAACTTTGGATATTTTAGATGCCGACTGTATATTTTTTCAAATGCTTTGGCAACTTCTTTACTATCCTTGGAAGTCAGTGGCTCTGCTTGTTTGTATCTACAACAGTCAGTGCATATTTATATGTCTTACGTCCGACAGTGTCATGCGGCAGAAACAACAAATCAGCTTTGTTCTTAGTGGAAACATCAAATCTGGGTCTAACTATTTTCCTTGGCGCGGGTAAATAAATCTGCCACACAGCTTGTTTGTTTTTTAAAATTCTAATGCCTGTCTTTCACTGACACCAGCCTCCTTTGCCATTTTTTTAACTGCTGAGTAACCTCTCCAATATCATTTTGGGCCGTAATAAATATTTTCCTTTTTTTTCTACTAAAGTTTAAAATACATATAACTATAAAGAAAAAAAATGGAACAAATCACAACTGCACGATTTGATGAACTGCTTCAAGAGCAAAATCAATATAGCACAAAGAAATGGACAGACTTGGAAAAGAATAAAATATACACTATTACAGATACAAAAATAGTGGATACTCAATATGGTCCATCCATGGTATTAACATTATCAGATAACGGTGAAGTATGGGCGCCTGGTCATCTCAAAGATTAAATAGAGGGGGCAAGTGCTGAACCACCATATTATGTGCGACCACTTGGATTGAAACCATGTAGGAACAACAACAAAATTAAGTATCATGCATATGACTTAGTCATTCCAAAGTAATTATAGTTTCTTTTTTTTTATGAAATCAATTTATACGCCACAAATCCAGTTGCAGCCATGCCCACCACAATAAACATAATCTCTCTATTCTGTTGATCCGGAGATTGTGTATAGAAATCACTCAACTTAGGCTCTGGTTCCGAAGGCAACTGTTTACCAGTTATGTAATAATACTGCTTCATAGCTTGGCTGACATCATCAAATGTCTGCATGATGCTCCTTCTGCAGTTGAGTTGCTTGTTAATAAAATCTAATCTCTCTGTTCTTTCTTTTTTATTCCACACCGCTTGTGCTGCTTCCAATTGTTCTACGGCTTTGTCATGCCTTTGTCTTTCCTCATCTGAATGACTTCCCATTTTTGAAAACAGATAATTTGAACCACTAAACGCCAATGCGTTTGTTAATGCGCCACCTATCATCATTGCTACTGCACTTGCCATTTTTATATAGTATACATGTTTTTAAATTACTTCATAATATCCGCAGGAATAATACCTTGCTTAATCAACATATCCCTCGTAAACATTGCTAACAGTATATCTATGGACAGCATCCCAAAATCTCCCATATTAAAATCCACTTTAGGTGCTTGTTTTCTTAGTAGTTTTCTGCCAATCTCAGAATATCCAATAGTTAGAAGTGTTTTCACTCCAACGTGATACAACATATTTACAATTTGTTTTCCGTCAGTACTTGTTGCCATTTTTTTTATATGTTTATTTTTTTTAAATAAATTATTAAAAATCAAACGGGTCTTTTGGTAGAGTGGTAACAGGTCGCGCAGCAACAGGCTGTGTAACAACAACCGATTTCTTGTTATAGATATACAAACCCAACCCAGAAATGCCTAATAAAACCACACACGGCGGAATATAATTTGTGTATACATTTATTTTGATTTTCTCTGGTTCCTCTTCACCTATTGTTATTTTTGTTATTTCATTTTGCCGTGCATGCTTTGCATCATGTGAATCTTGCTCTACCTGAAGCAAACGCTTTGCCTTCCTTGCCGCTGCTCCCTTCTTCCCAGCTTCTATTCGTTTCGGATTTTTTACTTTTTGTTGTTTAACAGGTTGTGTAACAATCTCAACAGGTTGCGTAGCAATTTCACTCTCTTGGTTCTCCATCATTTATATTATCTATATTTTTATTGTTATTAAAATCAATATGTCTAACAGTTGTCAGTATTGCTGTAAATGGCGCCAAGTACATCCCATCACATACAAGTTAATAAAAGAGTTGCCTAAAGTTTTGGTCATGCTTGCCCCAAGCCTTGCTTCATATCTGCAGTAAAGTTTGTTAATTTCACCCGGGGACATGCCATCTATATTCGTGAGTTGTATGTCTCTACCCAAATATTGACGACTACCACCGCCAGCCACTATGGCTGATAATCTTTCTCTTTTTGTGTCTTGTTGCTTTGATTCATCTGTGGAACTCTGTTCCGTCTGTTCCGATATGATATCTTGTAATAGTTCTTCTGCGTTCATTTTTATATTAGTAATTTTACTTTTTATCTTGAAATAAATATAAAATACAAAACAACCAGCTGCAATATTCACCACGCAACTAGTAATTGTTAGTATTGTTAATAGCATTGTTATTAACATTGCTATTTTTTCTATTAACATTATTAATTTGCTGCAAGCATTGCTATTAACATTACTAATTTGCTATGAGCAATGCTATAAGCATTACTATATTCCCCGATATTTCCATTATATTTTCATGTCAGTATTGCTATTAACATTGCTACTTTGCCGCTAGTATTACTATTAGCAAAAAAGCATTGCTGTCAGAAACAAAGCAATTATTCAACCCAATAACCAGTGGGTTGGTCAGTCCTCAAAATTAACTTGGAATATTTAGTCTTTGCTAAAGCTTTTCTTATTCTGGTTCTCTCCTCCAGCGTCGGAATAACATCATTATCTCTCAAACAATGTTCATAACTGTCTCTGTCCTTGGTGTAAAACATACACAACCATTTTGTTTGCTCCCTCAAATCTTTCAATACAGAATTATATCTCTGTGAAATGACCCACACTGATTGTTTGGCGTGACGACCAGAGAATGCCAACTCTGACAACATATCTTTTTTCTTTGTTAATTCTTTTGTGGCTGAGCTATCATCAGTGATGTATAGTTTGGGCTTGCCAGCATATTGTTTGAAAAATAAACGCAACAGTTCTTGTTTTGTTTTGTTTGAAACATATTTATTTTACATCGATTGCGAAACAAGTTCTTGCAACTTAGATTAATCACTCTCGATGGCTTCCTGGGTAGAACCAGTACTAAGCAATGTGGATTAATTATCTTGCTCAAGGATAAATAACGTGGCCGCGACGGAGGATCGAACCCACGACCTCTCGTTCAGGAGTTCGGCGCTCTACCACTGGACCATGCACTCCACAGTTCATGTAGCATTTCTTTACCGTTGCTAACAGGATTGACAATTATTATTTTTTTATCTCTCGGATGTCTTACATCACCTATCCAGGATCATTTTTTATAAGCCTCGTTCCACTTTATAGTCGGACACAATATAATTATATGTTCAAAATCTCCAACATACTCTTGTTTAAATATGTCAAGAACAAACTCTGTCTTACCGCAGCCTGTCTGACCACATATAATGGCACTGTGTGGATATTGAGGATATTTAGTATCGTACTTCTTTGTATCTTCCATCTTCGAAATTGATTTGCGCATCTTGTATTATATATAGATAAATATTTAAAGATGCATCTTATTTATTAGTATCGTTATGCCCCCACTGCCGTCCCCTATTCTTCTTTCACTGCCGTGTAATAAATTGTCATCGCATGTTCTAAGGTCAAGCCACAAAGCATATGATTTTGTTAGATATGTTTGAATAGAAAGATTGGTAAAGCATAAGTCCCTCGCCACTCTGTCTGTCTCTTTGTTTCTTTTTGATGTTAAGGCAAACTATTTGTTGATTTCATCCCATTGTTGATATGCCTTCATGCCCTGACTATACAACTGATTTGGTACGCCCTCTATTGTCTTTTCATCCTTTTCAATCTTTGGGTTGTAATAAAATTCCGTGTCTGTTCTGTCTGGGTCTTCAAACAGCATTAAAATACCTTTCATGCTCCGTGCTGGTACATTAATGTTGATATTCCAAAGGCTATCAGATTTGTTTGCTGTTATTTTTCTATGTCGCAAGATACGGTCATACATAAATGATATCTTACCATTGGTTTGCTGTCGTATTTGCCTGGTTAATTCAACATCACTAACCGTATCAAATTACAAGCAAATATTCTTTATTGCATAAGATGCATCAACATCACTGCTTTTGATAACTTTGTTATAATCGTTAAACGTTAATTCATATTCTAACCTATCACCAAGCCCCGCTTGATAAAATGGCATATGACTTTCTAACATTTCAAAGTCCAGTGGAATACAAAATCTATTTCCATAAGCTGCTGCTACAGCTTCATCCCCAGCGTCCGAGGAAGCATCATCTGCACCAACTCTATGTTTAAGCATGTTTACCCCACCAACACCTTGGTAATACATGTTTAATTGTTCGGTAGGGCTTTTCCATAAATCTACATAACAATGATATATACCACTGTCATCTATTGACATGACTTCATTGCCACTTATTCTTATTGTCATTTTCTTCACAATTGCTCTACTCCGATTCTGATATATAGTAGCGTTGGGATCTTTGCTGCTTTTAAGTTCTATTGCAAAGGCAAGACGAGCAGTACGTGGAACTATCACATCATTAGTACTTAGATTGGGAAATCTCACAAGCAGTTACTGGTTTTTGTCTATTGTTGATGGATTATTAGTTATTACTACACTTGTGCAGATGCCCTTGACACCATAAGGCTCTCTTAGTTTTCTATAAGGGTTGAGTTTGTTTCCGTATGCAGACATTGTCTTTATTTTTTGAATATATTTTTTAAAATTAAATCAAATAAACAATGGGGAATAGGGTGGATTTGACTTTGACAATCCTACGTTTAATCCAGATATGGATGAATACTTTGATGAAGAAAAATATATTGACTTACTAATGGTTCCAGATGAGCCTGTTATAAGAGATTATGATAATAGAGTAGATAATCTTAGCAGACTCACAGGGGGAAAAAGTGAGCTCGAGGATATGAAGAAAAGCCTCGTGAAAACATTTTACGATCAGGTAGAAAAAATAGATCATATATCACCAAGCAAAATAGACCATAGGCGTTTAAAGTATCAGATGATGGTAAAGTATTATACTGGGATGTGGGTGACAAAGAAATAAGAATAACTGCTAATCGAGGAGGAGCTTTATCATGTCTTAGACTTGGTACTTTGGCTGTTGAATATAATAGAGTTGCGAGCACGGGTAGAGAAGATGGTGGAACCAATGCCATCAGACGATATTTAAACTTACCAGAGTATAACAGCAAAACAAAATTACCAAAGAGAGCTCGACAAGCGTTGGAGAGCACAAGTAACGATTTACCAGATAATGTGGATGCTATTCCATTACAAGATTTTTCCCATGTCATTGATAACACAGCACAGTCAATGGAAAGTGCTCTTTATGACTGGGATGTGGATGAAAGTCCTAATGTTGAAACACAAACAAATATAGACAAGCGTGAAATGGATGAAATAGTAAAAGCGATGACAACTGTCAAGGATGAACTCACCAATAACTTGGCGAAACTCACACAACTTGATAAAGACATAACAAGAGAAAAACAAAAGTTCGAACAAGCTAAGACAGACGGTGATCAATTCCAGATAAAGAGAATTAGCGATCGCATCAAAGACCTTGAAGTTGAGAGAGGAGCAAGAATGGATGCTATCAATGAAAACAGAGAGGCATTTCGTAGTCAGGTAAGTAGAAAACAATAAGTAAAGGAAACAATAACCAAAATGCTAAAAGAAAACACCTCACTCGGTGAGAGGCTGCGAACATTTTTCAGGGAGCAAGGTATCAACATTGTTAGTATTTTGACTGCTGTTGGTATGATTATTGGTGTTATTGTTCAGACCATTATTCCTACAACGGGTGGAGGGACAACACCACCAAAAGATGGAAGTGGTATCAAAGACTGGATAAAAAAAAAACTGTAATCTTGGTAAACTTCTCGCTAATTTAGCTGGAAAAGCTGCTGCAGCACTTCCAGGAGTTATTGGTGCAATAGTATCTGAAAAAGGTAAAGTTATCAATTGGTTTGGTAACAATCTATGGGCTTTGCTTGAGTTTGTGTCCGGATTATTATATGTGGCAGCCAAAGAGTGGTTCAGTAAATCTCGTTAATAAGTAATGCAGCAAGACCTATTACTATAGTACCAATAATTATATATGTTTTGTTATCTTCGTGTTCAATCGTATTTTTTTTCATCTCTGGTGGGTTTGGATGCTCCACACTTTTATGTATCAATGATTTATCAAAGTCAGGATGTTCCGGCTGAAATTTCTTTGTTGTGGTGCCTTGAACAGGTTGAACAATTTTTGGTGGTACTGGTTTTACATTCACATCATTATTCAATCCTAATGCTTGCACGTCGGTTGCTATTACGATTTCATTATTGTAGTCTTGTATTGTTCCGATTCTCAACTCCATTTCACTCGGAGACATGTACAGTCCACTTCCATAGACAAAATTTACTTTACTTTTTGCATATTTTAGAGTGGTTTCATATCTTGAAATTTGACTGGGTTTATTGCGTCCTCTACGTTTGCCAGAAATTGTTTTTGAGCATCAAATGCCGTTCCAGTTCCAAGTATATATGTTCTTGTTTGTGATTGTGAGCCAGGGATTGCCCAGCAGTATGTTCTTATGCTGTCATTTATGCGTTCTACTCCTGCCCTTGTAAATCCCACAGAGAATTATCTAGCATAAAAGTAGACCAGCTGTTGTCTGCTTCAGATCCTTGTGCAATGTAATCAATGTGGTATTGAGTGTCACTTTTATAGTCTGTGAAGCTCATATTGTTTTCATCATACACAAAGGTTGCGGGTCTTAATGGTCTGTATCCCATGTTTGTACCTTAGTCATAAATAGTTTCCAAACCATCATTGTGTTTTTTACTGTCACCAGTCCGAATTTAAGTCAACATTGAACTCCTTACATATTCTTTCGTATGCGTTTCGGTTATATGTGTTATTAAACGCATTCCAATTTGAGTCTTGCGGCATTGCTACACTCGTCTCAAATAATATTCTTCTGACTTGGTAATAGACATGAAATCGAAATAACGAACCAACCAGGGCATCATCTTTCAGATGATTGTTGAAATCAATGCCACATCCAGTTGTCGCACACCAAATAGCAAAATTCAACTGATTCTGCCAAAATAACATCCATTCTGGTCCCCAGCTTTGATTTGACGTATGGGAGTACTTTTCAAAGACATTGGGGAATGATGCTTTAAAGCCTTTACCGTCTGATGTAATAACTATGTTTTGATTTTTTATATCTATCACTTTTTTGCTGAAAGTACTTGAATTGTAGTGAGCATCTGAGCTATATTTGAATTCTTTAGAAATCATTTTTATTTGTACTTTTTATATATATTAAAAAAAAAAATCATACAATTTCAAACATAGACAACTCTATTAATTTACAACAGTATATCGATAATGGAGATGGAACTAATCGCGTTGGATTAAAGAGTTTTACATACACTATCGGTTGGTATAATATTATTCATAAAGTCATAAAAAAATACCAGACCATACATATCGTATACCAGATGGACTCTATAACTTTCAACAGTTGACAGATATATTTGAAGCGCTGTTTATTACCCTAACCGTTGATGCGCAGAATGGTATAGCATCTTTAGAGACGCCAACATCAAGCGGTCTTTCAAAAATGCTGGGATTCAGGGAGAGGGAATGGGTGGAAGGTACTCATATTGAAAAACAATCAGTTGATTTAGCTCTTTATAAACAGCTATATGTTCATCTGGAACAAGTTAATACGAGTAGTAATTATTTCAATGGTGTGCCAAGCACTATTATAGGGGCACTATTATAGGGGTTATCCCTGTGGTAAATAAGCAGTTGGGGATATTGTATATACACGTTTTTATCCTGAATATCACTGTCTTTCAAATGGTACAATTTCTGAATTAAAAATAGAAGTCAGAGATGAGCATGGCAACAAGATAGATAATCACGGTTTGCCTATGAGTTGCGTTTTAGAATTTATTTAAAATTATATATGTTTTTAAAAACAAAACAATGAGTATATTTGGGGCAGCAAAAACTGTGAAAAGAAAAGACTTAGAGACTTTAACCAATAATGTTCGAGATTTACATAGGCGAGTTTTTCCTATTGTTAACCAATTCAAACAAATAACAGATAAAGTTGATAATCTTAAATATGGGATTATTACAATATTTGCGGAGGCTAAGGTTCCACTTGCATTGGGTAGAGTACTCTCATTTGGTAATGGTGGAGCAGAAATGGATGTGTCACAATGATACGCCGTGGACGTATTATGGGAATAGGTTTAGCAAGTGAACGAATAATTGGTGACGTGTCTGTAGTGGTCTCTGTCAATGGTGTTGAAAAACCAAATTATGGCATAACGCTTAACATCATCCCACGCAAACACGATAACTTTAGATATTGGTGCTGGTTCTGTCATTAACTTTGTATGCAAGATTGCCAACGCTAACGCTGTGAATACGGTGGCGTCATTATTAATTGAATTAATTTATTTTTTTCTTATTAAATAAAATGAAGCAACCGACAGCACCAAGTTTATATCCTGAGTTGCCAGTGGAAGACGGACATAATTATAGATTACAGAATATTTCAGAGATCGAACAGAAGTTAATTACAGAGCGAGATATACGCAAGTCTCTTTATAAAAAATATAAACGTGGTATTAATATCAAAGATGGAATTGACACTACCTTAATATCTGCAAGTGTTATTATGGCTGGGACTGGATTTATTGTTCCAGTTTTGTTACCTTTGGAAAGAGCAGCAATAGTATGCGGGGCTACAGGTGTTTGTATTAATTTTATCAGACGCAAGCTTAATTCAAAAGCTCAAAAACATCATGAAATAAAAACTTTGGCAGAGTCCAAGTTGAATAGCATAAAAAATTTGAATCAAAAGCATTGAGTGATGCACAGATATCTGAGCAAGAGTTTAAGTTGGTTTTGGATGAGTTGGATAAATATTATAGTTTGAAACAGGACACCAAAAAGAAAGCTGAAATTAGTGAAGTTCAAAAAAATAAAACTAGTGCAGCAGGGAAGAAAGGAAGCAATGGCAACCTTACAATAAGTCTAAAAAGTGTGTGATGTATTGTTTTAGTAATGTGTTTGAGTATGATCCACCACCTTTGTATTCAAGCTCGGAGAATGAAATTATATGATTTTCGCATAGAAAATCATATTTTGTTGATTTCGTGTTTATTCGTTGATTTGGGTGTAATTTTGATTACATATCAACTTTTATTAAAAAATCTCATAACATAACTCTGGACCAGCTTATTTCAGCAACTTGTGGTAAGCGTTTTTCATATACACTGGTCAAAATTGCTAACCGGTCATTTTATTACTTGGAATATTATATCAAATATTCTATATTTTTAGTTGATATTTCATACAAATAAATATTAGCCGCAAACAAAACAATCAATACACATTGTAACTTCAAAATTCGCACTTCCGGTCTCGTGACTTATTTTGGCGCGAAATCGCATTATTCTCCCGTGCTGCACGAGGTAACATTTGAACATGTGTTTGTGTTCTCGGAATTGTTTATTGTCTCAATCCCAAACAAAAACTTACTAAAAATTAAATAAGAAATGCGTCGGATGACAACGGAAGAGCGTGGACGGGCCGTCGGTATGATTATTGCTGGTATTTCGATTCGGCAGGTAAAGGACATTGCGTAATTTGTTTATTTTTATTAATTTATTTAATCGATTTTCAACGTTTTATTTTCTCTTTTTTAAGTCTAGTATTGTGTATTATAATATTCCTCATCCTTTCGGCAGGTTAGTTTATTCATAAGTTTACTTGTCTGTCCGTCCGTCCGTCCGTCACTTCGTTTGTTTGTTCGTACGTGAATCTGTCTAACCATGTTCATTATTCTGAAAAAGTCGCAAGAATGAGTTGTTTTATATTTATAGGTAACAGAACAGTCAACATAAGTTTTTCAACAATTCACGACCTTTGGCTCAAGTACAGTCGCACCGGAAGTGTTGATGACCTTCACCGAAGGCCAAAAAGACGTGTGACAACGCAGCGTCAAGATCGCTACATCCTTGTAACACACCTTCGTAATAAAAGAATAACAGCGACAGATACTGCCAGACGTTTAATAGGCGTCCGTAATAGAAATGTGAGTGATCAAACAGTACGAAATCGACTACGGATCATAGGATTGAGAGCGAGAAGACCTTTTGTGGGATTAGTATTGACTGGAAGACACCAGCGAATTCGGCTTCAGTGGGCCAGAAGGCATTTGAGGTTCACCAGAGCAGACTGGGCAAATGTCGCCTTTACAGATGAGTCCAGATTTAATCTTTAGAAGTCCGACGGCAGAGAGCGAATTTATCGACGACTTGGGGAACGATATTAGGATAATTGCGTCAACGAAAGATCTCATTTTGGAGGAGGGTATTAGTTTGCACACTAAAACTGATATGGTGGTTGTTCGAGGAAACCTGAACGCAGACCAATACCAGCAACAAATACTTCGACCAACGCTTATTCCCCATATTCGCGTTAACCGTGGGATGACATTCATGCAAGACAATGCACCTTGCCATACTGCAAGAACTACCCGTCAGCTACTTCAGGGCAACAACATTCGAACAATGGAGTGGCCGCCATGTAGTCCGGATTTAAATTCAATCGAACATGTGTGGGACGAAATCGACCGTCGTGTGCGACAGTTACCAAGGCAACAAAATATTGCTGACCTCAAAAGGGACATAGTCAATGTTTGGAATAACATACCTCAGCGTTTTCTACATAAAAACATAAATTCCATGCGACAACGCTATTTAGCTGTTCTACGCGCAAACGGCGGTCATACGCGATATTATTTTTTGTAAATTTTGAAATTTCTGGTATCTATGAATTTCCATAAAATAAACTTCTTTGAAATTCATAAAATACTTTGCTTTACTGATGTGATTACTTATAGAACATTTTTCAATACATTAATTTCCAATTTCACATATTTATTTTTTTCTGAGACAAATAAATAAGAAAATAACAAGTGACCGGTTAGCAATTTTGACTAGTGTATATGTATTTTGGGGTTGTTGGATCAAATCTCGAGTGAAACGAGAGATTTGGTCCAGAAACCCCAAAATACATATATATATAAACAAATCAAAACTTAGTATTAAAAAAAATTGTTATTGGGATTTTTCCCCTCGTATATTATAATTTTAATCAAAACAATTTTTGTTCGGTATAAAATAAATATTGCATCCCAGTGAGGGAGACAGTGGATATTGCCAACCTTCGGAAAAATAATGTCAACCGAGGCGAAGCCGTGTCACCCTCACTGGGGTGCAATATTTACATGTTATCGTTTCAAGCAGTTTCTTAGTCACACTATAACCGTATATATAATAAATTGTATTACATAATATGTGATTACAATGATAAGAATCATCAGAATAGACCAAACATTAAAGGTTTCTTTCGCATAAAAAAGAATGTGTTCGGCCAAATGTTTACATTCAAATAAAATTATTGATTGTATCACCCATGCATATTACGAAGCTATTCTTTAAAATCCCTATCACGCCATCAGCAGGCAAATTTTACAACATATGTACACTGTTTCAAAACCTACAGAAGATGTGGTATATATATATATATATATATATATATAACTTACACATTTTGAGAATCCAGCCTCTGTCAACATAATATAAACGGCTTTAACCAGCCAGGCAAAACCCTAAAACTGGAGAGCCGAATGTAATTTACACATATTCAATCACGGGTATTTTAAGAAACTGTGAATAACCTATACTTTTAATTGGCACATTTACATTATAATATGACCTGAACACCTGCTGGGGCGTAGCAAAGTTAAATTTAATATGCAGGCCCATTTATCATTTGATCACCAAAGGTGCAAGTTTATTAGGGGGTCCGAGGTCATGGTCTCCCATCTTTTTTTTAAACTACTCAAAATCCTTCATTCTGGAGTACTGTCTGTTGTAAAATTGCCTTTAAATGTAATAGTTGTATTGTCATCATGTTTCTCAGTGAGGGAAATAAACTAGATTAGCACTGCAAACCTTAACACAGAAATTGTTGTGTGTGTGTTTTCCCCCAATTTATTATCGACATTTTTTGTATTTTCGGAGACACATGAACTCTAATATGTTTCAGAAACGGTAATTAATCAAAGGGTGATCTATACACAGTTCAATTATTTCTAGGAAACTTAAACAATTTTAAAATAAGACCTGTATAATAACTATTAATAACCCGGATGTTTTCTGATCAGATTATTAATGTAATTGGTCCCACTTCAGTATTTTAGAGGTACGTAGATAGAAACGTGTTCATTTCACGGAGTCTTCTTCACTTGTTAACGTAGGAAATATAGATTTTAGTTTATAAAATAGTTTAACATCATCTTTGAATTGTGAAACAATATGCGCGTGTCAGAATTGCGCTTTACAACGGTTACCTGGTACCATAAAGATATACTATTCCAGGAGCTCTTAAAAGTACATTCCTTTTATACAAAATATACTTCAAAATGTGTTTTTTTTACTCCTTTTTTGTCAAGTTAGATATTAAATTTGAATAGACGTGATATAATCTAAATGTATACCACATTTAATGTACTATTATATGATTTAACAGGTTAATATTTTTTTGTAAGAGGAAAACTGTGTTTATGAGCATTAAGGACCATTATTATACGTGTGGGGAAACATCAAATGGGCATTAATTTAACTTTTATAGACTCTTAAAACAGGATAGTTTTTGTCAGATTTTAATTAGATGTAAAATAATTAGGGATACGTGGGTGCATGCCTTTCTTGTTTGCTGTTTTCATTTAAAATGATTTATGGAACATATTTAAAATCATTATGATAATTATTAATATTGGCTGAGTAATACATTTTCATCCGATAATTATGACGGGTTTTACGTCTTTCGAAATGTTATGCTCGAGAACAATTTGACGGTATATTATTGTTTGTTTTCATAAACCATTCCTACTGTTCTGGTTAAGTTTACTTGCATTTTTTAATGGAATTGAAACTAAAACGAATGAGCCCTAAACCAGTAAAGAAATTCCAAGAGCGGATATCCGTTGGTTATAATAATGTTTTGTTGATATAAAAATGGTGGCATATTTGAATAACAATACACTGTATTGCAAATACACTATTATTGTGTTTGATATTATTTATTATAGAACTGAAATGAGATAAGATATTTTAACATTCATGTGCAGACCCGTGTCTATAGGGCCTACGCATAGCTACGCGCATGACCTGGAGTTTCGATAAGCGATTTTGTAATTTTGCCGTTATTTGGCGGGTTAGTTTCTTAATGAAATGTATTGAACACGAATCAGGCTGTTCACGTTAGGAAATGTAATCGAATTCTGACATTATTTGTTTACGCCTGTTAAAAACGGTATTTTGGGTATCAGTACGATTCAAAGGGAAATTGGCTGTAATGCAGTATGCCATGTCAGTATCATCTTAAGCACGCAAACAGCAGTGTATACCCAAGGATTTATCCATACAATTTATGGATAAATCCATGGTATACGTCACACAAACACGCCTCTAGGCGGGTTTCATCATTTTAAGTCAAACTATCAGAGCGTTATTGCCGTTATTTTAAGAGCAAGCGCACTCCGTGGCAACAATCAACCATTCTATGGATATGGTCAAGAATGTGGTTGCGTTTTTTAATCTTGTAAAAACGACGGTAATAACAATAGAACTTCCGATGTTTGCATTGGCAAACTATTTAGTGGTAATTTTTATTATAATGGAATGGTGGCACATCGAAATGGCAATTTTGAAGGTATTATGTAATGTACTGAAATACAATGGCTGGATAACTGTCCCATCTGAAGCTCCTATCGAATCAAATGATACGGCCGAATCGTTTATATCTGATTCAAATGTTTCAAAAACAATTTTAAGAGAACCAGATAACTGAATGTGCCTTGTACAAGCCAAAGGTAAATATGTATGTCAACCATACATTGAGATGGCGATAAAAATAGTGTAATGTATATCATTTAAAGAAGGTCCACAATTTCAGCTATGGAATCAGGTCCTGAAATTTGAAGTACTTTTTTCTGTACTTTGTGCACTCTTACAGAGAAAACTATTCAGCTAGACACAAAGTGTACTTCAGAACTCATCCTCTACGTGTGTGCTGGACGGTTTCCAATTCGTTTAATTGATCGGCAACTTGAGTATCCAGTAAGTGCAGCTAAATTCATAAAGCGAACATTTCCGAGAATAACCGAAGAACATGTTTTCAGCACTCTATTTACAAGGTTCATAAACAAACGAAAATGCAAGTAAAAGGAGATGGTAGGGAAATATGGTTGACCAATACTCTGCTTTAAGGAGATGGATGACTTCAGTTACAAAAATGTGTAGCCTTGTAGAACAGTTGAGATTCACTATGGTGAAAGTGGAATGTCCTCATCCAAATAAAAAATAGAGGATACATTTAAGGAATGGAAGGAAGCAATGGAAGGAGATCCATTCCTGGATTATTCTAGCAGCATTTTAATATTGATCAGAAATGGGTTGTAGATAAATGAGTAGCAGACTGTTATGCATCAATAAGTACTTTTGGTTCAATGCAATAACATAACTTATTTGCATGTTGCTTCAAGACAATAACATAACTTCTTTGCATGTCTCACAGACGATTCTGAGACTGATTCAGCTAAAAAATTATGTCTTTCAAGCAAGTCCGGAACACCAACAGTTGTGTATCATTGTAAATAAAATGACAGAAATCTCTAAATTCCACCTAAAGGAAATAAATTATATTGAGACCAACGTTTGAGTAGTACTCTCGAAAACAAAACAAGATCTACGTCGCAACTGACACATGTTTGAGTGATACTTCGAAAAGGTAAGAGGTACAATGGATACCAGAGGTTCAGGTATTAGGATAAATGGTTCAGATTCAACCAAAGTGCCGGCTAACTGTCTAAACATTTTACGATTATCTCGAAAAAAACTGAATTCTTTTTGCTAATCGCAAAATCAGTCGCAGGCATGTTTAACAAAGCCAATTGGTGTAATACTAGTAGCAGATAGAAAACAAACAGTTCATGTGTCTATTGAGAAAGATCAACGTGCACCATGTAACCACGTAGGGGCTCACACACAAATAAATAAGTATACGTGGAAAACATAAATTCAAGAACGGGTGTAGGGAAATTATAATGTCCGGCTCTGACACCGACGTGGTTGTCATCAAAAGGCCCTAAGAACTTTGTCATAGATCAGCTTTGGATTGCCTAAGGAAGAGTGGTAGCGCCGTGGTGTAATGGTTAGCATCGCGGCTAAGTAACCAAGGGATCGTGCGTTCTATCCCAGCCAGGACCGAATTTGGGTTAATTAACGAAATATTTCATAAAAGTATTTCCTACCTTACCAGTCCTTCGGATGAGACTTTAAACCGAGGTCTGCTCGCTAAAATGCTTCGTGCAATACAGCGAGGATAAATAAACGCTTATACACACACGCCTATGGAAGAGGGACGGATTTAAAATGGCTACGAATACATTATATCGTGCTCCAGTTATGTCCAAAAACCGGAGCATTTTCTTTATTTCATGCCTTCACAAGTTACTAAACCGTTGCAACCTTCCACGGGAAAGGGACGTATGCATGGCAAACTTGGAATATATACTTGAAACTGCAACAGAAAATGTTGTAAACCTCAGCAACATGCCTAATTTCATGTGTTATGTGTAATAAATCAAGCAGTAAATGAAGCCATTATACAGAACAACTTTAAATTACGCAATTTCACCAACAAGCTACATTAATACATCATGCATATCGATGTGGTATCTAGCAGGATGTGAATGGTCTCGGTCAGGTATGCACTTGTGTGGTGGTCCTAGGGCTGGGGAGGTGGTGGGGGCGGGTATACCCAGAGGTTATTAAACAAATGTACAAATGTGTTGTCTAATTCCCATCACTAGGGGCAAGATTTATGTATAATTCCGAAGGGTAGTGGTTAATATCAAACTCTCCATGTTTGTGTATGATTTCCTACCACGGGGAATAGTTTTTTGTCTAATCTCCGATGAATGTCCTGCCGCCCCCACCCTAGGTAGAGTAAAAGATGGATAGGTGCAGGTGCATACTACTAAATACCAGGTTATACTTTATCCGTCTTAATGGGTCTGCACATATATTGGTGATCACTGGAACCGTATTGGACAATCAACAGAATGTTACCGTGCTACTTTGGCATGTACAGCTCCATATAGCTATATGCGTGTCAATTTGAACAGAATGCAAACTTTAAAGTAGTTTATCAGGACTAAATATAAAAGTAGATATACATTTCAAACAGGAAATGTAGCATTCACAGAATACAATCAACCAAATCATACATTAAAAAAGTACATCAGTCAGAAGGGAATATAGAAGCAAAGCATGCTCCACTACAACCATAACAGGGTTGATAATATGGGTACCGCCTTGGCACAGTCAGTAGAAAACACGCCGCTGGAAAATAGTATCAGTCCAAACTTAAGTTTAAGATCATACAAAATAAAAAGTCTAAAATACGTCAATATTGGTCGTATTTTTTGTATTTCTATGGGATTTTTATGGGTGGGGTATTGCTTTAATTGGCAATAGCAAAGAGTCAGTAGGTGTGTTCCGTTAATAAGTACATCCGGATATCATCATGCATATTTTAATACTGTGTATGCAATTATATGAATACCCGAGCATTTGATAACCACTACAGAATGTAAAGCATAGATTGAATAAATGGGTTGTGTTGGATGGGGTATACTCATAATTTTATTTTGAATAAATGCATAATCATGCCGAAATATTTGCAAAAAATATTGTTGGTTTTACAGTCGAAACCAAACTATAGTGAATGAGAGAAAGTATTGGTTTAATATACAGCTGTATATTATATTTACAGTATTTTGGTCGCCATCTTGGATATTTGGCGCCATCTTGAAAATGCTCGCAATTGAAATGGCTCAGGTTATTTTTCATTTTAATATAATATTTGCAAGCACTGTACAAAATAGCATACTTGTATCACAAATTATGCACTATTTTCTGGTTATTTCCTCCGCTAAATTGGCAATAATATCATCTCCTTCGGGAAGATGTTGAAAACATTACACCTGTTTTGGCGTGGGTGTAATCTCTTTATTAAATTTACGCACAGCTTCTGTAATGTTCTCAACGGAATACATGTTTGTTTACAAGTAACCGGTATGCATATTAAATAATTTGTCGCTAAAATTGATTTTTTTTATAAATAAATTATTTGTGTAACCAGATACCGTTTTATTTGGGGTGCCGTTTTACTTTTTAATACCATTTTGAGATATCACGTGTTATATCACATATTCCTTTCTAAATTCGTGATATCACCTATTTGAATACTTGATATCACTTAATTGAATACCTGATATCACATATTTAAAACGAATATAAGATATGAAGTAATCGAATACGTGATATCTCAATTTACTGTAAACCAAATAACCCTTAGCTCCCGCATCGCAATCGGTCCGGGTCCATTCGACCTGGGTCACTAATAGGCTTGCATATATTTTAAATAAAGGGTAATGCAATGTGTAGTTTTAATATTTTTTTCGTAATTTTTCAGTAGGTGTTACGATATTATTGGTGCAATATAATCAACAATTAGTAATATGCAAACACACTTTGCTTCTTCAAACTATTTAAAATAAGTATTAATATGTTTATACATGTAATTACTTAATATATCGATATTGTTTATATGTATTGCATTGATGTAGCCATGATACATAACTGTGAAAATAAAATTTTACTGTGAAAATAAAACTAAATACTATGTGCAAAACATTGTTTCTTTATCGAGATTGTCCGATTGTCTAATATCAATAGTACATAGATTTTCAAATGGTATTATATTTTCCTATTGTCAAATTGCAACAAACAACACATAAGATAGACAAACGACGATAGAATAGACTGAGACAGAGTTTATTTCCTCCGTGAAGCATTGGACCTTTAGATGGAGGTAGAATGTAGTTTCAGAGGTTGGTTATGCGAGACATTGAAACAATTATTAAATGTATTATAAAACATTAGTGTTATTCTGTGCGGAATTTATGTCAGGGATTAGAAACGAATAGTAGGTGATATCACGTATTCAAATACGTGATATCAGGTATTCATATTGAATACGTGCAAATACGTGATATCAGGTATTCATACGTGCAAATACATGATATCAGGTATTCATTTCGAATACGTAATACCACGTATTCGAATATGTGATATCACGTATTCGAATTGGTGATATCACGTATTTAATATCACGTATTTAACGTATCACGTATTCAGTCTGAATACGTGATACCACGTGTTCGAATATGTGATATCACATATTCGAATGTATGATATCACCATTTCAATTCTAAAATAGTGATATCACGTATTTGAATACATGATATCACGTATTCAATACGTCATATCACATATTCAAATTGGTGATATCACAAATTCGATTACGTGATATCTCAAAACGGTATTAAAAGTAAAACGGCACCCCATAGCTTTTCACACTATTTTCCTATATTATGAACAAAGCAAGTTGAAATATTGACCTAAAAAATATTTAACCAACAAATTAAACTTTTCTGGATCTGCGGGGAGTTTGTCAAAATTGACGTTACGATATATCAATCTCTCCCGGAAGCCGTGATTGACCTCTGTCAACGTCCAAGAAAGTAGCCTGCGATCACATGATAATTTGTCACACATGACCATAGCTAAAATATCAAAATGGCGAACAGAACCAAAAAGCCTACTAGAAATATTATTTTCAACTACAACAAAATAGTTTCTGACCTTGATATAGTACATAATACCTCTCAGGAATGTGAATGCAACACATCAAAATTTTGCTATGCTCCAGCAGGTCATTTCATCACTGGTAATTTTGATATTGTTGATAAACGTATTCGGCATTTGTTTTCGAAAGGTCCTAAATATAGATTACCTTCAACTATTGATTTTAATGCCTGTCGTGACCAGATCGCCCACTCCATTGAAGATTTTAGTATAAAATGGTGTCGTTGAGAACATGCTCAGATTCAACTCGCTTTCTACTTGGAAAAAGTCAATTCTTAAAATTATAGATACACCTATTAACTTTTATAATGCTAACCCCTCTTTACTACCTCCGAGACCTAGGTTTTCCTTTCGTAATTTAAAATCGGGAATTCAGGAATTTCATAAGAAATTTATTTTAGTTCCTGCTGATAAAGCAGCTAATAATGTTATTATTGTTTGACGCCTACATTACGTCAATGTTTTATCTCTGGAACTCGGCAGCACCAATTCGTATACTCCAGTTAATTCTACTGAAGATGATGTTGTTTCCGCACATATCACTCGGTGCACTACTTTCAAGGCTGGTGTGGACGATAAGCAAAATAAACTGCCTACCATGAACTGAATTCCTAAATTACATAAAATCCGTTTAAGGCCCGCTTTATTTCTAATTCTAGTGCATGCACCACAACAAACATCTCCAACTTCTTGTCTTACTGCCGTTAAATATCACGTTAAGCTATACATTTGTGATAAAACTTATGAAAACTCTGGGATTAATTTATTTTGGTCTATAAAAAATTCAGGAGATGTTCTTGATAACATTTTCAATAAAGGTCAAGTTTCGTCAATAAGTACTAATGACTTCTCTACACTATATACAACCTTACCACATCATCTTATTAAAGACAAGCTAATGTCTCTTATTCAAAAAACATTCGCTAGAGAAAATGCTACATTTTTGGCATGTAATAATATTAAAGCGTTTTTTACTAACGGCAGTTTAGACAATTATACTATGTGGACTTGCTATGAAGTTTGTGAAGCACTCATCTTCCTATTAGATAATATTTTCGTCAGGTATGTACCACCGTTTATAGACAAATTGTTGGTATCCCTATGGGTACGAACTGTGCACCACTTGTCGCAGATTTGTTTTTATTTTGCTATGAAAGGGATTTCATGTTGAGTCTTTCAACAGATACCCAGGCAGATGTTATTGAAGCTTTTAATGACACCTATCGGTATCTGGATGACATATTGAACATTGACAACCATTTCTTTCCAACTATGGTTGATAATATTTATCCTAAAGAACTTCAGCTTAATAAAGCTAATATATCTGATAATAACGCTTCTTTTCTTGATTTAGATCTCTCGATTGAAAATGGTGAAATTATTAGCAAAATCTATGACAAGAAAGATGATTTTAATTTTTACATTGTTAATTACCCCCACTTTTTGGGGATGTTCCCCGAGCAACTTCTTATGGGGTGTATCTGTCTCAACTTATTCGTTTTTCAAGAGCTTGTACTCGAGTTGAGGACTTTAATATTCGTAATCTTTGTATAACTAAAAAGCTACTCAATCAGGGTTACCGTTACCATAAACTTCGTAAAACCTTTGCAAAATTTTACTATCGTAACCCTGATCTTCTTTCCAAATATAAAAGTAGTTTAAGGACTCTTCTGCGACAAGGACTATCACAACCTGACTTCTATGGTGATGTGATTTATACACTTCGTAAGATTCTTGGTCATGATCACTTTCATACTATCTTTGTTAAACTTGTTAAAAAGTTTATCGAAAGAGGTTATGACCCTATCATTTTGCAATGTACTGCATGCTTGGTGGTGGACCCTTTTACAGTTCGCCACTATGCTGTCATCTTTAATTGTACGATGACCGGACAGGCTGTGGACCCTATGATGACGCCTACCTAAAGCCCATTGGGACGGTGGCGTTTGATGTTTGTCTATGATCTTTCCTGTCGTGCCCTTAATGGTTTATTCTCTTGTTGCTCTGGCTTCTGCCAAGTCATTGAGTACCTTCATTGTGACTTTCTAGGCTATTGTTTTTTTGTATTATATTTACACGAGCATATTTGTGTTTTACTTATATTGTCTATTGATGCTGCCTTGTTGGTTAGAGATTAGAACATGGCGGGGATTTCTTTATTTACACTGTCCTGTTTTAATGGGATGACAGTAGGGTAAGTGTGAGGTTTGGTGCACCCTAGAACCGGTTTAAACCCCCAGTGGCCTTTGTTGCCACTGATCGTTCCAAGGCGGTAGCCCTATTGTCAACCCTTTTGTGTTTGTGATGTCGTTTGCATTTTTTATTACTTTTGCCTTCTCGTTTGTGTTTTGTGGTTGACTGTCGTCCTTGAATGTTGCTTTCCCTGTCCGATATTTTTATATTTCTTTCAACACACAAAGGACCACAATGAAAATAAGGGGAAATAATTTCCCCCTTTTTTGTGTTATCATTGGCTTTGATGTGCAAAGCATGGATTATATCTCATGCATGCATTTTATTTTTATTTTATGCATTGTGTTGTTTTTTATAACCATGTATGTACATCTGTATATTTGCCGAAATAAATATATTCTATCTATCTATCTATCTATCCATCCATCGATCCATCCATCCATCCATCCATCCATCCATCCATCCATCCATCCATCCATCTATCTATCTATCGTGACACCACCAATATCGGCTGCTGATTGACACGTAAACAGTCGAAAGACGACTTATTTTCTACATTTTGATATATACTTTAAGTTAATAATTTAATTTAATTTAAGGTATGTTATTAAGAGATATGTGATACTGTAAAGTGCTGGTAAGCAAAATGCTGTATTGTGAATGTTTTGACGGCGGAGTGATATGCCAAAGTACAAACCTTTATTCTACCGCAATATAATTCTGAGCATAATCTACTGCATATTTAAAGCATTGAAGCCGAAAAATTGTATTATTTTGTAATTTAAAGTTCTACGGCCATGTTTTGTTTCATGAAACTGTTTATGTTTATTTAAATTGGAAATCAATACGCAACAATAGATATTTACAATTCACACATTGCAATATCTGTGAAAAGCGAGAACACGATTTCATTTGAAACTTTGAACAGGTAAATTAATCCATGGGTAAATGTATTTATCAATTATCTGGCAATAGCTGAGCAACTATACAATTCAGAGTTATCTCATTTCCCCGTGCAGTCACGCAGTGGTAAAAGTAATATCTACTTCATGCAAATAATACTTATATTTACATACAACTTAGTAGCGCTTTTAAGTATACATTTCTCTCCGGGACAATCAAGAAATGTTCACATGATGTTTAAGAGTTCAATTTGTTAATTGATAATACTACAAAAAGGGTGGCCATTCTTCTTTCAGCATTTCATATTAAGTTAATTGAGAAACATATTAGCGCAATCAAGATTTTTTGCATTTTCATCGTTTTTTATCGTTTGCCAAGATTCTTGGTATTTGATGAGACGTTGGCAGAGATGTATGTGTATGCAAGGAACGACAACTCTGGGTAGATATTGTATATATATATATATTATATATGTCTCGTCAGCATATCATATTTGGTTATATAGAGACATCAGCCTCTGGAGATGAGATGAAGGATGAAGTTTCCCATCAGACATGCAGAGCCAGGGAGCGAACATACGCGGGGCAGAGGTATGTAGCTTTTATGCTTTATCCACTGAGCTCTAATAGCTCCATTAGATCCGCATCGCTATGCTGAACTTCTTCGGTGACCATCCTTAGCACTTCAGTAGTATATAAACTGGGGGTATAGGGACAGTTTTCTTTGAGGGGAGTTTTATGCAACGAGTCAGTAAATTTGTCGGCCGGCAAGCCAACCAACAAATTTAAAACTCGTTGCAACCCCACTGAAAGAAAACTCCCCCTATACCCCCAGTTTATATACTACTTATATATAATTGATAATATAACTTGCTACTTTTTTAATCAACCCTAAATAAAACAACTGTAGATTAGGTAATCAATATCTTTCAAACCCAACATCGTAGATGATTTCAGTCTCGACTGTTAAACAAAGTCGGAAGGAACAGGCCCCAGTTTGTATACTACTCGTAAATAATTGATAATATAACTTGCTACTTCTTTGGGAGAGCGCAACTATTTTATTTTTCTACTTTTGGGTGAATCTACTTTCGGCGAAGTTTCCAAATCACACGACCCAAAACGGCATCGGGTCTAGTCTTGGCTGTTAAACAAAATCAGAAGGAACAGGACATTCATGTTTGTTAGATCTGATAACTTTCATTTTATGATGAGCTTCTGTTGCCGTGAATAAAATATTTTTGTAGTTATCATGCGTTATCTGTTTTTTTGACAACACGTCTTTTTAACACCTTTGCATTTCTTTGTCCCAGTATTATTAGCCAAAATGTATGAGTATGACTTACTCCTCAATCCAACAAACTCTACGAACACCGCACCACAGGCTTCATCTTTCAGCTTGCCAATAACCTTTTTGTTTTCGCTGAAGTAAAACTCTCTTTTTGGATCATAATCACTGTTATCAAAAAGTTCCCTGTCTTTGTAAAGATCAGCATACACATATTTTGTTCTAATTTCATAACATAGAGAATCAGAGTCAGTAAACAACAGCTTAATCTTTTCATTGTATTTGTTTTTAGCATAATTGTAGTGGAAATCATACATCAAGTATTTTGATAAGTCTAGAATACACATACCAACATAACAAGGGCGATTTAAGACAAGTCTTTCTTTTACCCTATTGATGGCAAACACGTTTTCATTAAACATCTTACAAGAAATAAACGATGGTCTTGCCGTATATTTCAAAAGCACTTCCTCGTCATGCGTCAGCTTAACATTAACACTCTTTCTCAAGTTTTCCATCGTCTTACCAAAAACCGAATTATTCATAAGCTTGAAGAAATCTTTCTCGAAAGTATTTTTACCAGCTGTTCTTTTTGTAGTATTAAAGTCAATATACACCTTCAACCATTGAGACTCATCAAACCGGAGTATCCTGTGTATCTTTTTCACTTACAACCCCAAACTCTCATACAACTTTAAATTTCTATAATGCGTAACATATCTTTCCTTATCCTTCAATGTAGTAACAAGTTTGTTAACTTTACTAGTTCCCAAATCAAACTTACTCTTCAAGTTCTTGCAGTAGTCCGACAACCACTCATCTTTTATATTTAAACTTTCCGCAGCGAGAGGATAATCATTATGGAGTCATGTAATTCTTTTGGATATTCAAGATCACTCTCGACAATATTTTTTGATTTCCCTACTTCAAATTTATCGACCCATTTACAATTACCAGTTGGTAAAGGTTGACACATCGCCCACCCGTAAAAGTTGTTAGCATCAAGATACATTATATACTTACTCTGTTTACTACTATCATAGTTTTTCATATACTTATTATTAGCTTTCGAATATCTAGTCGCAATATAACTCACACCACCTCTCATTCCTTTTTCTACAAACAGATATTGATCAATATCTGTAATCAAGTCAAGTTTAATCCCAGTCATTTTTAAACAAGCATCCCAAGCTAACCCGGGACTACTGAAGTAATGACAAGGATCTAGTTTGTAATACTCAAAGCACATTTTTCTGAAGTTCTCAAAAACATCAGCTAGCAGCAAAGCATCGCTTTTCAAATACAAATCATGACATTCCCCCATGTTTTTCATCTTGAACATCTTCCATATTTTTTTAGCATGCTCATAATCTTCATCTGAGATATTTGCATCATTTAACTGAGAGTAGAAGCTTTTCTTATCAGGCAGTTGTTTTTCCTTGAAGCATACAAAGCTATCCATATAATCATATGGGTAAACTCCTTTTTTTTTTCAACAGTTCTAACTTTTCATCAGAGTGTTCTTGAGAGATATATTTAAACAACGGAATGTTTTTCACCAAATTATCAAGTGACTGTGACATAAACTGGAAACTATCTATAAACACGAAATTTGACCCCAACATGAAAGCCATATAACATTTATCGTTTTTTTTTAACTTTCCGATGTGCTGCATTATAAAGTGAGCGTCAAAGCCTCTCAAGTTATGAAACACAACAGGTATCGTTTTAGTCAACTTAAAACTGAGATTGCATGCATCATGAGCGCTTCCTCTTAACTTCCCAGTTATGTGGCAATGATCTCTAACTGCTCTATCACACGTCATATATCGTTAATCACAAATATGACATTTCTCGGCTGCTCTAAATTCTTTTTTCTTCTGCTGCTGTCATTCTCAATTTTTTTTTAAAACACGCATTCGCAGTTTTTTTTGCAATATTTTTCTTCCTCTTTCATTTGTTCTAAACATCATTTGGTCCTCTGTATGTTACAACCGGAGTAGTATAGAGAGTAGCGGTTCGAGCGCAGTTTTTTTCCTCCCGAAAAGATTCACTCAAGAAACTAACAATAGCTCATCTGAGGCTAGAACCCAGGCATGCCTTTATTTAAATAAAGTCACACCTGAGCCAGATGCCTCGGATGCGTACTATTAGCTACTCGAGCGGTCCTTTCAAAAGAAACTCGCTCAAAACCCCCACTCTCTGTGATACTAATCAATCCGGTTGTCATTTTAATAACATAACATTTGCAACTCATTAAGCAAAGTCAGATGGAACCGGGCAGTAGTCTTCATCATCGCTCTGCATATCATTTTACTTGTATGCTAACGTATCTTGTCCATTATCTAGTATGTACCGTTTATCATCATAAGCTGATAAACTTTTTTTATTTATTGCATAGCTGCTTATGTTATGCTTTTGTGATCTAATGACTTTCATCTCGTGATGAGCTTCTGTTGCTGTAAACAAAATAGTTTTATAATTTTCATGAGTTATATGTTTTTTCATAACACACTTTTTAACACCCTTACAATTTTTTGCGCTAACCTCATTGTCTAACATATATGAATATAACTTACTACGCAGCCCAACAAATTCAACAATTGGTATTCCACAAGTTTCATCTTTCATCTTACCAATAACTTTCTTGTTATCATTAAAGTGATACTTACTTTTTGGATCATAATCACAATTATCAAAAAGTTCCTTATCCTTGTAAAAGTCTGCATACACATCTTTTGTTTTTATTTCATAACACAAGGAATCGGTATCAGTAAATAATAACTTAGCTTTTTTATCATAATTGTTTTTGATATAGTTGTAATGGAAATCATACATCAAATATTTTGACAAGTCTAAAATACACATATCAACATAAACAGGACGATTCAAAACTAGTCTTTCTTTTATTCTGTTTATGGCAAATACATTTTCATTAAACATTTTACAAGAAATAAATGAAGGTCTTGCCGCATATTTTAAAAGGACCTCCTCGTCGTGAGTCAATTTAACATTAATTCTTTTTCTCAAATTTTCCATAGTTTTACCAAAAACTGAATTGTTCATCAGTTTAAAGAAATCCTTTTCAAAAGCATTTTTACCATCTGTCCTCTTGGCAGTATTAAAATCTATGTATGTCTTTAACCACTCTGATTCGTCAAACTGTAGTATTCGATGTATTTTTGTCACCTTTAATCCAAGCGTTTTATACAATTCTAAGTTTCTTAAATGCACGACATACTTTTCTTTATTTTTCAACGTTGTAACAAGATTATTAACATTGCAATGTCCTAAATTAAACTTTTGTTTTAAATTTTTACAATAGTCTGACAACCACTCATCTTTGATATTTAAACTTTCTGGAGCAAGAGGATAATCATTATGTAACTCATAAAGTTCTTCAGGATACTCAATATCACACTCAACAATGTAATTTGTTTTTCCTTTTTCAAACTTATCAACCCACTTGAAGTTGCCAGTAGGTAGCGGTTGACACATAGCCCATCCGTACAAGTTATTAGCAGCTAAATATATTATGTACGTGCTTTCTTTTTTCTTGTCATAGTTTTTCATATATTTATTGTTAGCCTGTGAATATCTATTTGCAATATAACTCGTACCGCCTCTTAATCCATTTTCCACAAACAAATATTGGTCAATATCAGTGATTAAGTCAAGTTGGATACCAGTCATCTTGAGGCATGCATCCCAGGCTAACCCAGGACTACTGAAATAATGGCAAGGATCTAATTTGTAATACTCAATGCACATTTTTCTAAAGTTTTCAAAAACATCTGTCAGCAGCAGCACATCAGTCTTAAGATACAGATCATGATATTCTCCCATATTTTTAATCTTAAATGTTTTCCATATTTTTTTAGCGTGTTCATAATCCGCATCTGAAATGTGCTCATCATTTAATTGAGAATAAAAGCTATCTTTGCCGGGTAACTTAGTATCCCCGAAGCGTTCAAAACTGTTCATATAATCATAAGGATAAACGCCTTTTCTTTTTAGCAAGTCTAACTTTTTACCGCTGTATTCTTGAGATATGTATTGAAACGACGGAACGTTTTTTACTATATTATCTAATGATTGAGACATAAACTGGAAACTATCAATAAATACTAAACTTTTTCCTAACATGAAAGCCATATACTTTTCCATGTTATTCGGTATAACATTTATGTTTTGTTTAAACTTTCCGATGTGTTGCATTATGAAGTGAGAGTCATATCCTCTCAAGTTGTGAAACACAACAGGTATTTTTCTAGTCAACCTGAAATTAATATTACATATGTCATGAGCGCTTCCCCTGTACTTTCCAGTTATATGACAATGGTCCCTGACTTTTCTAAGAGAGTTTTCATATGCTACTGTACGGCTTGGGTCATCTTTTTTAAAAGTTATTGAAAAACCATTACCACAAATATGACATGATTTAGATTTTTTGAATCTAGCTTCTTCTTTCTGTGACATTACTAGATCTTTTTTAAAGTTTGCATTCATAGTTTTCTTGCACCACTTTTCTTCTTCTGTCATTTTTTCTAAAAACTTGTAAACAGCATTTGGTCCTCTGTATGTCACAACTGGTTTTGAATATTGATCATCATAGCAACAAACAACTTTATACCCATAGCTGCAATCAGTATGCTTTTGATATGCTTCTGTATGTGATTTTTTAGGATTGTTTGATACTGAAGAAATACTTTCAGTTATTGCTTCAAAATCAGCATATATAACAAACGGAACCATTAGCTGTCTGTCGTAGTTTTTAAACTTAACCTTTTCATCTTTGTTTGGCATTTTTATTGCTTGTTTTCCATTAAGTGAAAGGCAATCACTCTTGTGAGCTTTTAACACCCTTTCGAATTTAAAGCACTGCAGGCATGTTTTACAAAACCATTTTTTCCCTCATATGCTGTTTGACTAAACATCAGTCTATTAAAATCTGTTATCCACACGTAATGATTTTTTTCTTTTTCAGTTATTAAAAGCATGTCACAGACGCTCCTTGGAGCGTCTATGGACGGCGGGCTAGCCTGCCGGTCACATGTTTTTTCTAATTTATTTTTTGATATGTACAAAGGGTATACTTGATTATCTTCATATCCAAATATGTTAAAACAAATGTTGTTTTGTTTTTCTATTTTTGGGATTTGTTTGACAGTAACAGGAAATGTAATTCCTTTGTAATCAAGATCACCAATATGATTTTTGTACTTTGTTATTCTTTGAGGATCTTTTTTAACAGGGAATTTATAAGCCAAATGGCACCATCTGAAGCATTCGTTATCTTTTTAATTTTTTATATTGATCAATCCTTTTTTAGAATTAGCAAGTTCTTTTGGTAAATCCAAATAAGAGCTACCTCGTAAAGGCTTATACTTTATTCGATTTATGTAATGCGCATCTACTGATTCAATTTGCCAACCACTTCCCAACTGAAGCCAATTTCCAATTCTATTTATAATTTCTTCGCGTGCTTTGTCTAATGCTTCTGATATTTGATTTTTATTTAATATTATTGCAGCCTTTGAGGCAAAGTAACCTGTTTTAAAATTAACAATAAAATCTCCATCGTCTGTTCGTATTTCTTTTGCAAAAGTAACTTTTAGGCTTATGCTTAATTTAAATCCGCCTGTTTTTTTTAGTTCTGCTTTGATAAACTTCACAACAGGGTGGTGTGCGTTGTACAGTTGAGTAAACGGCTCGTTGTTATCACTAATATCTACTTTAAAAACCTTGCTATACTGTTTTGGGGATGTTTCAATTTCTCGGATACTCATTATATAATATTACATGAGATTATTTCTTTAAGCCCCTATTAATTAATTAATTTAAAGTAAAATATTTATTCCCCGGTTAGATTATTTATTTTTTTATTTATCCGTACCTCACCGGCTAGCCGGCGAGCCAGGATGCTTTACAAGCTGGCCGGCAAATCATCCGTACATAATAATTTTAATTCCTTTGTCTAACAAAATGCTGTAGTAAGCAATAAAAGAATATTTGTATACTTTTGGATGGCAACTAGTTGCCTCTGAAATTTGTTTTTTGCATAAAGAACGTAGTTTGTTTATATCTCCTTTTTTAATATCCACGATAGTTTTAGTTGTTTTACCATTGTTATGATTCTTTCTGCCAAATCTTGAAAGTTTGAAAAAATTAAAAGCTCTGCATCTAATTTACTCGCATCTTCAAAATCAATAGTTTTAGCATGTTCCGTTTGATCTTCCTTAAAGTTGTTGATTTCAATTTCTACTTGTTCCATTTATATAATTACATAAGATAATATTTTTTTAAGCCTATATTTAAATATATGATGCTATATTATAATATAATGAATTGCAAATATTGTGAAAGAGTTTTAGATATTATTGATCCTCCTGGGGTGTGTACAGATTGCATCTTATTTTACATGATTAATAAAAAGAAGCTTTGCAAGTATTGTACCAGGACCAAACTGTGTTACAAGTGTACATACGCATGCGTGAATTGCAACGATACTTGTGAAGTTTTCGATAACGAGCATGTTTGCCTTAATTGTGGCACTCACAATAGTTATAATCTTATTACAGGTTACAACTACAGCCAAAAGAAAACTATTTACCACAGGAAGTACCATTTAGATAAATACTTGGTAGCATTTGATTTGTCTTCTAAAAATAGGCAAAGATTTGAAGATTTGTTTTACAAAATTGTAAAGATTTTAGATAAAATAGAAGGCCGAAAAAGATCAATTAAATTTGAATACATTTTTCAGAAAATATTTAAAATATTAAAAATAAAAAAATAAACAAAACTGATTAAAACAAAATCAGCCAGAGAAAAGTACGATAGGATATGGAAACAAGTCAGAAAAGAATTACGACTGAATGCCATGACCGTTTAACTTGAACAGATGCTCCTACGGAGCATCTCTACTAGCTTAATGTCCATTAAGCTTGAACCTTTTCATATACATTTCCAGAGGTTCTGTAAAGTTATCATTCTTTTGAATCTCTAATATTTTATTGAAGGTAATCCTAATTACCTCTTCATCATTTTCTAGTCCTGTTGTTGTTTGGACATATGATAGAAGTTGTTAAAAACTCCTATGATGTGTTTTTAACAATGTCTTTTTTCTGCTATTCATGTTTTACTCACTAAAATAGCGACTACTGGAGGAACTGCACCAACCACAGCTATGAAAACAGGAATTGCTGGAACTAATGCTAGGAGAGCACCACAACCAATTATTCCGCTGGTAATCTGTAACGTTGTGTTTATAATACCGCACAATTTATAACTGCGTCTGTATGCAGCCACAAGTCGCGTCAAGTGATCAATTAATTCTTCTTTGGTTTTCATGTATAATTACAGTTAGACAATAATTTAATTGAGATATTTAGAAAAAAGTTGTTCGTGTTCTTTGGGTGATATTTTACCTATTTTTAATAATTCATCGATTATGCTAATACCTTTATTTATCAGCTGTGGACTATCATTTCCCGATTCGATACTTCCACATACCAACTCCAGATCATCCATCAAATCTTTGGGGCTATTGTTATATTCAACACAACCTCCTAAAATCTTCTTGAACTTTGAAGAACCTTTATGAATTGGTAAATCAGATAATTCTGTTAGTTCCTTAAAAGCATTCTGAGACAGCTTTGAATAAGTTTTTCCATTGTTGTAACGCTTTTTTATCAAGTCTATAAAACCATCGTCTACTTTCATATCTAGCACAACTGCTTCTCCTTGTTTGGCAATAAGTTTGTGATGACCAATAAGCTTAGGTAAATCAATTTGCAACATTCCATAGTGACCATCTTTGTCGACCTTGTAGGAATTTCTGTTTTGTTGTAATCCCGTGCCTGAAAATACTTCGCTAGCTCCTCGAATTAGCTCAGGCAACCTTGTTATATAAATACCCAAAGCATTTGCCTCATCTGCTTTTTCATTATGTTCTTTTGCAAGTAAATCTCTCTTTATTTTGGTGCCATCGGGGTCACCGAGTAATTTTGAATATTTAAGTTTAGTCGCATCGGATGTTGCTTTTTCCTGACCTGCTTTGAGTTTTTCTACGCTGAGGTTTTCTACTCTTACCCTTATACCTCTTATCTCAGGAAGTAATTTATCATATATCTCTTCAGCCTTTTCAATATATCTATCATATTCAGCTCTTCCTTCCATAATACCTGGTATTTCAGATGGCATTGGCAAGCCATACTTATTAAGTACGTCTATATCCATACCAGCATCCAAGTCAATATCATACACCGGTTTGGGTTTCTTAGGCCTCGCAGCAGGTTCTTCCCATTCTTCTTCTATTTCTTCATCCCCAGGATCAATTGATGTACGTTTTTGTTTGATTTCTGCAAATAGGTCTGTCCCGGGTTCGGCAGTTTTTGCCTTTAGCACTCTGTCTGAAGCACTTCTTAATTTTGGCCCTGACTTTATTGTCTGCTCTAGTTCCTCTCTGTAACTAGTCGGCGATGGTTTAGGATCTGCGGTTTTCTTGGCAGTTGGTTTTTTAAAAGCGTGTGGCGGTGGTGGCGGTGGTGGTGGCGGCGGTGGTGGCGGTGGTGGTGCTATGGCTCCACGATCAGGCGGGGCAACTAATTGCGGACGTATTGCCTCAGGAAGAAGAGCCAACTGTTGACGTATTTCCGGAAGGGTAATCAAATGTTCAGCCAGCCGCCTTGTTTGCTCTGTTATTTCGCTAGTTACAGGTTTAAATACTTCTGTGTATAAATCACGACTAGCTCCTTTTTCGAGTCTTTTTTGGGTAACTCTATTTTCTTATTCTTTAACAAGCTCACTTGCTTTTCGCTTTTTATCTGCTAATTCTTTCCATTTTAACAAAGACATGTATAATATTAGGTTAGATTAAAATAAGATAAGTTAAGATAAGTTAAGACAAGTATTATCTAAGTATTATTATAATGGAAATTCCAAACTATGATATGAAAACAGAAAACGGTAATTTTAAACAGATATGGAACTTCATGCCAGACTGTTGTTTTAGAATGTTAATTTGTGATAATTCAGGATCTGGCAAGACAAACACACTAGTTCACATGTTGCTGAAACCTTAAGTTTACTATGACAAGATGTACTTGTTTGCTAAAAACTTGGAACAGTCAAAGTATAAGAACTTATCACAAAAACTTGAAAAGATAGCAAAAAAGAATAAAATCACAGTGGAAGATATATTAGAATGTTCAAATGATGAAGTTATCCCTGTGAATGATTTGGATTCAGATAATCAAAAGATAGCTATTTTTGATGATTATGTTTGCGAGCGCAATCAAAACGATATTATTAATTATTTCATCCAGGGAAGGCATAAGAATTGTTGTGTAATTTACTTGTCACAATCTTATTCTAAAACTCCCAAAGACAATCGTTTGAACTGTTCTCATTACATCTTATTCGCGACTCCGGTTAATCGCGAGCTGGGTATGCTTTCCAAAGAACAAGATGTCAGCAAAGAGCAGTATAAAAAAGCAACTGACAAGCAGTATGACTTTCTGTATCTGGATCGCCCTAGAAAGTTGTTCAAAAGAAACTTCACTGGTGATTTATAACAGAGATCGAAGATTTAATCTAATCATATTATATAATGGGGCTTTTTAATGATCTTGGTGAGGAAGTTACTACTGGCAGTGTCAATATTACAAATTTCGGTATTGTGCTGTCTGAGTACGTAAAACAAAAACATCTGGTTAATTATCTTAACAAAGGCAGAAACCAGGAAAATGTTTTGAGAAGTGAGCTTAACATGGATAATAATAAAATTACCAATGTTGGCAATCCAACAAAAGCAGATGATGCAGCAACAAAGCAATTTACTCAAAGAAGAGTTGCGAAAATCATACGTGATTATAATATTGATAAAATTCCAGACATGATGAAAGATTTAACAACAGGTGTTGATGATAAACTAAGCCTGATACAAGCAAAGTTACAAACAAACCGTGAAAAAATGATTGAAATTCAAAACGGATTGAAAGATGAAATAAAACTTCTAGGTGATGCTTTGAAAGAGTTAGAAAAGAAAGAAGATGTATTGGAAGAGAGTGAAAACTATAAGAAATTAAGCGAACAAATAAGAGCTGGTGTTCAAAATATTAATACACGGATTGGAGAAATCAATAAACAAATGGTTGATAACAATGAACTGGAAACTGCTATTGCTGATGCTTCAAAACAAATGAGAACTGCTTTTACTGCCGAAGTAACTCAAATTAAAATATTAAATGAGCAGATAAACACCAACGTTGCTGATATCGGCAAAGAGTTTGAAGATATCAAAAAGAAAATGTTTGACGGCAAGTCGCTGGAGACTGCTCTGAACAAACTGGTTGACACTGATAAACTTGAGACTGCTCTGAGCAAACTGATCGACACTGATAAACTTGAGACTGCTATTGATGATGTTTCAAAGCAATTGAAAGCTGCTAAGGATGAAAGAAGCAAAGTTTTTGATGGTGAAATAGCTTCTCTCAAGGAGCATAATCAAAAGTCTGATAGTCGTCACACAGCAGTTCTTGGTATAATTGATGGGTTGAAAGTAAAAGTAGACTATTTGAGTCGGATTCTACTTTTTTGAATATACGATAGATGGAATTAGCATCATGCAAGACAATGGTTATGTATCATATCCAACACGAAAACCACTTGAAAGAACCAAACGTGATAATTTTATCGAAGCGTTTACTTTTGTTGCCAATCCGTTTGTAAAAAGTGAAAAATGTGCAACAGGAACTGCTGGTGGTGCAACAATTGTAAAACCCGGGCGCTATGTAGTCGAAGCAGATCTTACATATACAGTTACAAATACAAACGTTCGTCGCCTAGAGTCTTTTGTTTTGCTTAATGTAAGTACCGGTGAGCCATGTCAACCAAAAATAGAAAACGGTAAACGAATACTAAAAGAAACGGCTGAAGAATATATTCCGAAATCTCATTTTTGGTCTGTCCTTGCATCCTCTGCAGAATCTCATGCTACACAAGTTTTCAATTTTGAAAAATCAAGTTTTAAACTGTACTACAAAGGTGATTAATTTTATCCATCCTATATTATATGGAACAAAAAATTGTATTATCATCAGAAAAACCTTCAATAATTAATAGCTAAAATACACCGAGTAATTTTACAACTGTGTTTGACAGACCATTAATATTAGGCAGGAACAAACAATATGGTATTGGACTCGATAAGATTAATTCTATGACTTACTCGTGGTATAATATTAGTGAGGATTTTAATAACAAAGTGATAAGGTATCACAATGGAACAGATTGGAAAAGTATTATTTTTACAAATGGAAATTACAGTTATGCTGATATCGATAATTACATAAAAGAAACATTGGCTGTAAACAATGATTTAACCGATGACTCGCCTGTCCCGATAAGAATTGAGTTTGATTTATCAAGTTTCAAATGCTTGGTTACCATCCATAATAATTTCATGCTTGATTTAAGAGAAACAAACTTTCATGTCTTGACCGGGTTTGACAAAGATGCGGTTATTAGAGAAACTAAATTTGGAACTGCGACACCGAACATAACAAATTCTATCGATACGTTGTATATCCACTGTGATTTGATAAGTAATTATATTGTTGATGGATCATACGGAGATGTCATTTATGAAATAAGTACAGCTGATCTTACGAGATCATACCCTTTCAAAGACGAACCGATAAGAGTCGGGTTCTGTGAAGTAAACAAAACAATCATTAACAGTATTAATATTTACATTACCGATTTCTCTGGCAAGATTATTAATCTTAATGGTGTCCACACATCATTTCGTTTTGTTTTGAAGGAATTAATGTAACATAAGTTATATGGCATGTTTAAAAAAAGTTTATGACACTAGCACGGGAACATATACTCAAGTTGACCGATTAACTGGAGCTGGCATATTTGACATTCTTTCAAAAGTCGGATCAAAGATATTCAGCGAGTCTGTGAAAACAGCAGGCAAGAAAGCATTAGAAACTGCTGGTAAACAAATCATAGAGAGTGGTTCTAAAAAGCTTGGAGATGAAGTAGGAAAAATGGCTGCTGATAAATTAGTTTCAGTTATTAAACCTAAACCAAGAGGAGAGATGATTTTAAAAGAACTTACAAAGGCTGATAACAAAAAAGAAGTTGTAGCTGAAACTGAAGAAGATGTAAATACAAAAATTAATAGATTACTTTCCGGAAGGGGAATTCATACAAGAATTAATCGATTAATTAATAAAAAATAATCTAATTACTAGTATATATAGATGTTTCGAAGTAATCAATATAATAATAGATATGAACATGTACCTATTCAGTTAGATACCCCCATAACACGACCAGGAAATAATACCAGACAAATGAAAAGTGGTTATCAGTTTACAATAAATGATAGAAGTTCTTACTTTGATTGGTATAATGCATATTTTGAAATCAGTTTTCAAGTAAACAAACTTGCTGATGGAGCCAATTTCGCAGACGCTGACAGAATTGCTTTAATTAACGATGCGGCTTCACTGATTGATCAAATGCAAGTAAAGCAAAATGGAAAAATAGTTTACGATGGAAATATTCTTCGAAGATTTGTTAATATCAAAAGCTTGCTTGAAATTTCTGATGACTATGCAAAAACAACCGGAACAAACGAATATTTTTATTTAGATAGTACAGATATTGCAGAATCTCGAGATGATCAAGTTGGTTATAACCCGGGATTTACTAGTCGTCATACTTTAATTATAACTAATCAAAAAGTTGACTCTATAATCTCATTAAATAAATATTCCTTCTTTGGAGGTTTGGAAACAAACATGCTTCCTCCTAGTCAGATTCAAATCAGCTTGCAACTGACAGATGATAATGTGTTAATTTTCAAATCAAGTGGTGATGATGGCCGAGTAGTTATTAATAAATTAGTTTAGTGGATACCCAGAATGATATTTAACTCAGATGGTTTAAGTTATGTAATGACAAATCATATGACATCAACAAGATGGACTTACCTCCGTGAAATGATACAAGAGAGCGGAAGTTCTGAAGCAACTGAATCCGTATTTAGAATAACGGCTGGTGTTAAAAATCCCAAACATGTGTTTGTTTATTTGCAAAGGGCTGACAAGAGTTCTTCTCAAACACAAAATCCTCATCTTTTGGACACGTTTAAGGTAAATGCTGCTAATACTAATTGCTATTTACAATCAGTTAGACTGGAAGTTGGAAATGGAGTTTATTATCCAGAAACCGAATATAGTTATGCTAATATCATAAGAATATTCAGAGATGTTATTAATTATTCTTACAAGCAAAATGATAAAAACACTGGAACTTTAATAAACGTGAGCAATTTTAAAACTCTATTCGGAATGATATATTTCAATTTGAGTTATAAGGAAAATGAAGTCACTATTGATCCAAAACAACTAAGTTTGAGATATAAACTAAATATACTTCCTGCTGCTCCATATAAAGTTTATACTCTGGTTCTATATGAGGAAGATGTTGTTATTGATACTGTTGGAAATGAACTAGTTATTGTTTAATCTAACTTATAATATATATGACTTACGTAAATTATTCAGTAAATTTATCAGATGGGCAAAAACAGAGTCTAGCGAGGGCTTATGAGGATAGGAGTGAATTAACACTCAGGTTAAAAAATAACCAACTAGCTGGGAATTTTCCTTTGCTGCTAACAGCTACTCAGATTAACAATATTAACAAAGCTAAATCTGATGGGCGGGGATTAGACATAAATATATCAAAATCGCAGATGAGATCTCAGTCCAAGAATGGAGGCTTTTTAGGCGCATTAGCTGGTTTGTTAAATAAAACAATATTACCAACAGTTGCTAGATTTGCTCCAAATATATTAGGACCTCTAGCAACTGGGGCACTTAGTGGTCTGGCAAGTACTGGAATTGGTAAAATATTTGGAAATGGAATGGTAACTGTTCCTGCTGATAAAAACCAAACACTTCTAAAATCAGATAAATTAACAGCTGCACAAAAAAACAAAATAGCAAAGTCAAAAGGTTCCTGCACGATTAAACTAACACAAAAACAACTGCAAGACGTACTGGCATGTGCTTCTAGTAACAAAACGGTAACTGCACCCAGTGGTAAAAAGCAGCAAGATGTAACGGCAGCTGTTCCTAGTGATAAAAAACCAACACTTCTAAAATCAAAAACATTAACAGCTGCGCAAAGAAAGAAGATAGTAAAGTCAAAAGGTCGCTGCCCTGTTAAACTAACTAAAAAACAACAGCAGGACGGAGGATTTCTTGGAATGCTTGCATCATTAGGAATTCCATTGATTGGATCTCTTATTAGTGGTTTGACTGGAAAAGGTTTGCAAGTAGATAGAAGAGGATATGGTTTGCAAGTAGACTCACAAATCAGGCCATACAGAAGTATCCCATTCATAAAAAAAAAAAAAAAAAAAAAATGAACCTATCTCTAACTTAGATATAATAAAATGGGTTAAGCAGTTAGGCATACAAAAATTTAGTGGGGTGTACAGCAAAAACAAATTGCCGACAAAACTAAATAAACAAGAATGCGGTATTATTAATCTTGATGATCATATTGGACCTGGTACACACTGGACTTGTTACTATGATAATTATTACTTTGATCCATTTGGCCTGAGCCCACCAAAAGAAGTTTTAGCGTACATACCTGATATAAAATACAACACCATCCAATATCAAGATAAAACAAGTGTCCTTTGCGGATATTTCTGTTTGTACTTTATCAAAAAGTTGCAAGAAGGAAATAGCGTGTACGATATTCTTTACAAATTATTAAAGCCTTACAAACCAGTAGAATATGAAAACATCATAACATCATATTTTGTAAACGAAGTTTAATCTAATCATATTATATATGAGTTACTGTATAAAAGAAAAAAAGGTTACTGAAAATATTAATCCTCAGTATGTGTTAGCCAAAAATGGTAGAAAAATGTTAAGAGCAACTTGTGCATCTTGCGGTATTACTAAAACAAAGTTTGTTAAAAACACAGAAGGTGGAAATATTGATATTCATAAAGCTTTGCTTCCTCTATTACCTAAAAAAGGGTTAACACTTCCTGGTTATAAATATTGCGGTCCTGGTAATCCACTTGATATCGGAAAACCAGTAAATGAATTAGATACTGTTTGTAAAGATCATGATTATTGTTATGACAAAAATCCTAGTAATAAATCAATGTGTGATAAAAACATGCTTACTGGTTTAAAATCTAGTAAGTCTAAAACTATTGGAGAAAAAATCGCTAAGAATTTGATAGTCAAGCCTGTAATTAGTGCAAAGTATAAACTAGGACTTGGAGAGCCAAAAAACTAGAAAAGGCGTTGAAATGGACTGACAAGTTAGCAGAAGAACTTCATAAGCCCATACGAAGAAAGTTCACTCAACGCCGTGTGATTGTTATTGAAATTGATAAAATATGGTCTGCTGATTTGGTTGATATGCAATCGTTTTCAAAGTACAATAAAGGTACTAAATATTTGCTTACTGTTATTGATGTGTTCAGTAAATTTGCTTGGGTTATTCCAGTTCCAAATAAAACTGGTTTAGAAATTACCAAAGCATTCCAACAAATAATCAGTACAGGAAGACAATGTAAATTGCTGTGGGTTGACCAGGGTGTGGAGTTTTATAACAACACGTTTAAGCAATTCCTTAGTAACAATAATATCGAAATGTATCACACGTTTAATTTTGGAAAAGCTGTAGTAATTGAACGATTTAACAGGACATTAAAAGAAAAGATGTGAAAATATTTTACAGCTAACAATGCAAATACATATTTAGACGTGTTGCAAGAAATGGTTGATAAGTATAATAATACAAAACATCGGAGTATTAAAATGACACCAACTGAAGCTAGTGATGAGAAAAATAAAGGAACGGTATATTTCAACTTGTATGGAAAGATGAAAAGTAATCAAATTAAGCCAAAGTTTAAAATTGGAGATAAAGTTAGAATCAGCAAATATAAAAGAACGTTTGAGAAAGGTTATACCCCGAATTGGACCGAAGAAATATTTGTTGTTGATGAAATTCAAAACACAAATCCAGTGACATACAAAATAAAAGATTTAAACAACGAAAACATTCATGGAAGCTTTTATGAATTAGAAATGATAAAAGCAAAGCAAGAAATATTCAGGATTGAAAAAGTAATACGACGTGATTACAAAAAGAAACAAGCATTGATTAAATGGAAGGGTTACAATGAGGATTTTAATAGTTGGGTTCCATTTAAGGATATTGAAAATATTAAATAAGGGCTTAAAAATAATTATATATAGTATTATTATATAATGGAACAAGAAAGATTAGAAAAGGTTTGCAAAAAACTTAACAATTTAAAAGATAAATACAGAAGAGAATTGATGAGAAGTAAGCAACTCCAAGTAGAATATGAGGTAGTCCGTGATGATTTTATGGACACCAAAAAGAGCAAAGTCAATAAGCAAAAACGATTGCTGGTTGAAATGGATAATTATGAACGTGAGCTGGATAGTAACAGAGAAGAGCTTCTTGAACTGAAATACAAAATAGCAAAGTGTAGGAAAATAAAATACTCCATGGTAAAAAATGATATGCAGAGCGATGATGAAGACTACTGCCCGGTTCCATCTGACTTTGCTTAATGAGTTGCAAATGTTATGTTATTAAAATGACAACCGGATTGATTAGTATCACAGAGAGTGGGGTTTTTGAGCGAGTTTCTTTTGAAAGGACCGCTCGAGTAGCTAATAGTACGCATCCGAGGCATCTGGCTCAGGTGTGACTTTATTTAAATAAAGGCATGCCTGGGTTCTAGCCTCAGATGAGCTATTGTTAGTTTCTTGAGTGAATCTTTTCGGGAGGAAAAAAACTGCGCTCGAACCGCTACTCTCTATACTACTAACCGGTTTGGAATATTCGTCATCATAGCTGCAGACAACTTGTATCCGAAACTACAATACAATCAGTATGTTGGATATTCATCTGTATACGAGTTTTTTTGGATTATTTGTATCTGAAGATATTTTTTTCCGTTATTGCTTCAAAGTCGGAATATATAACAAATGGAACCATTAATTGCCTATCATAGTTTTTAAAGAAAACCTTTTCACTCGCAAAAGGCATTTTTATTGCTTGCTTGCCATTTAGAGGAAGACAATCAGGTTTATGCTTTTCCAATACTTTTTCTAATGTAAAGCATTGCAAGCATGTTTTGCAGAACCATTTTTCCCTTTGTGTAATGTCTGATTATACATTAACCGATTAAAATCCTTTATCCACACATAATGGTTTTTTTCTTCTTCGACAATCAAAAGCATGTCGCATTTTTCTTCAGCTCTATTTTTATGATATGTGCAGAGGATACACCTTGTTTTTCTCATATACATATATATTAAAACATATATTATTTTGTTTTTCTATTTTTGGGATTTGCTTTAATTTTACAGGAAATGTAATTCCACTGTAATCAAGATGACCAATATGCTTTTTGTAATTTGTTATTCTTTCTGGATGTAATGCTGCTGGAAATGTATATGCCAAATGGCACCATCTGAAGCATTCATCATCGTTTTCATTTTTTATATTTATTAGACCTTTCATATGGTGAGAAAGTTCTTTTGGTAACTTCAAATAAGAGCTACCCCTCAAAGGTTTATACTTCACCCTGTTTACATAATGCAGATCTACTGATTCAATTACCCATCCACTTCCATTCCAAAGCCAGTTTCCAATTCTGTCAATAATTTCATTAGTTGCTGTATCTAAAGCATACTTGATAGTCTTTTCATTTAAGATTATTGTTGCCCGGGACGCGAAGTAAGCTGTTTTATATGTAGTTGAGGACTCTACATCGTTGATTTTAACTGTCTTAGATAAAGTAATTTTCAAAGTAATACATACTTTAAATCCTTTAGTTCTTTGTAATTGCGCTTTGAGGAATTCTGTGACTGTTTTTCGCGTCAGGCGAAACTGAGCGAATGGACTTAATCTATCCACAATACATACAGATATTGTTTCGGGGATCTTTCGATTTCTTTTACACTCATTATATAATATATATAATACAGAAATATTTTAGCCATAATTAATTAATTTAACTAGCATAAAAAATAATATCAATTCAATCTTTCAATAACTTACCGTAGTAATAAAAAAAAAATCAATAGTTATGGGACCGTTAGTCGCTCGTGTGATCATTTTATCACGCCATCTGTTTAATCTTTTGATATCATGTTTTCTTATTTTCCACGGAAGTTTCATCTTTTGAGAGTCAGTTATAATCTTTTCAGTCAAATCCTTGAAGTTTGCAAAAAATAATAGTTCTCTGTCAATTTTATTTGTACCCTCAAAATCAACTAACAAAGCCTGCTTCTCGCAATCTTTCCTGAGACTTACACTTCTGCGACAAGGACTATCATTTTGCAACGTACTACATGCTTGGTGGTGGACCCTTTTACAGTTCGCCACTATGCTTTCCTCTTTAATTGTACGATGACCGGACAGGCTGTGGACCCTATGATGACGCCTACCTAAAGCCCATTGGGACGGTGGCGTTTGATGTTTGTCTAAGATCTTTCTTGTCGTGGCCTTAATGGTTTATTCTCTTGTTGCTCTGGCTTCTGCCAAGTCATTGAGTACCTTCATTGTTCCTTCATAGGCTATTGTTTTTTTTGTATTATATTTACACGAGCATGTTTGTATTTTACTTATATTGCCTATTGATGCCTTGTTGGTTAGAGATTCGATCATTTCTTTAATTACACTGTCCTGTTTTAATGGAATGACAGTAGGGTAAGTGTGAGGTTTGGTGCACCCTAGAACCGGTTTAAACCCCCCAGTGGCCTACTTTGCCACTGACCGTTCCAAGGCGGTAACCCTATTGTCAACCCTTTTGTGTTTGTGATGTCGTTTGCTTTTATTATTACTTTTGCCTTCTTTTTTGTCTGTTTGCATGTTTGTTTCTGTGGTTGACTGTCCTCCTTGAATGCTACTTTCCCTGTCCGATCTTTTTATATTTCTTTCTATATCATCTGTGTATATCATATCATATTATGTTATTCTTATTCTTTTAATCCCTAATTAAATAAATAATAATAATAGTATATTATATGATGAACAGTATATATTGTAAGAGATTATTAGGTGTTTTTGATTCTTCTGAATTTTGTATGGATTGCTTTTTGTTTTACATAGTCGACAAAAAGACGCACTGTAAATATTGTGTTGGGTACAAACTTTGCTATAATTACACGTATGCATGCGCAAACTTGCAGGGTTTTTAACGGAGAACCTATTTGTTTCGAATGTGGGACTCTTAATGGATATGATCTTGTTGCTGATTATCGGGAAGTTCGCAAGAAGAGCGTTTATCACAGAAGATACCATTTAGAAAAACTTTTAAAAAATTACAATTTATCTCCAATAGATAAACAGACATGTGAGGATTTGTTTTAGAAGACTGTAAAAGTTTTAGATAAGATAGGAGGTCGAAAAAGAGTAATTAAATTTAGTTACATTTTCCGGAAGATATTCGAGCTATTAGAAATAAAAAAAGAAACAAAGCCAATTAAGACAAAAGCTACTAGAGACAAGTATGATACTATATGGAAACAGGTTGAAAAATAACTTGTTACCATTTAACTTTGACGGATGCTTAGCAACCATTTAGCATATACCTCTCAATATATCTTTCCAGGGGTTCAGTAAAACTATCATTTTGCTGCAGATGGAGTATTTTAGAATATTAGATGATTGTACATATGAAAGAAGTTGTTTGAAACTGCTATGATATGATTTTAATCAAACCTTTTTTCTGCTCAAACGATAGCTATATGAAAACAGGAACTGCGGGGATTAATACCAATGCGGCAGTACAACCAATTATCCCACTTGTGACTTGTAACCCCGTGTTAATTCTACCGCATAATTTATAACTAAGTCTATATGCTGCCGCTTGTCGAGTCAAGTAACTAATTAATTCCTCCTTGTTTTTAATTTCTTTCATTATAATAATTAGATTAATTGAAATATTTAGAAAACAATTGCTCATGTTCTCCGGCTGATATATTACCATTTTTTAATAGCTCATCGATTATGCTAATACCTTTATTCGTCAACTGTGGACTATTATTTCCAGAGTTGATACTTCCACATACTAACTCCAGACATTAACCAAATCATCGGGCCTATTATAATATCCCGCACAACCTCCTAAAATCTTCTTGTACTTTCAAGAACTTTTAAGAATTGGTATATTAGATCATTCTGTCAGTTTCTTGAATGCATTTTGAGATAGCTTCGAGTATGCTTTTCCATTGTTGTAACGCTTTGTCACCAAATCAATAAAATCATCATCTACTTTCAAATCCAGCACAACTGACCCTCCTTCTTGTCTAGCAATTAGCTTGGCAACAAGATTAGGTATATCAATTTGAAGCATACCGTAGTGACCATCTTTGCTTATTTTGTATGAATTTCTTTTCTGCTGCATACCTTCGCCGGAAGTCTTTTTTGTAGTCTCTTTGGCGGTCCGAACTCGTTCTGGTAACCTCTCTTTGTAAAATTCTATAGCTTTTATATCATTAGCCAGCTTAGTATATACCGATATATATCCCTCTTGATTATCACTAGCAGTCTCGGGGTTTCCAATCGTTTCTTTAAGTTTTTTTATAGTTCTTGGATCTGTCGCCTTTTTTAGTCTTTCTTCAAGTTTTTCTGGATTGAGGCCACGTATTTTTCTTATCAGACCTGCTGAATAACGAGTCAGTTGATCTTGTATATGACATGTTTGTTATAATCAGCACTTCCATTCATAATACCTGGTATTTTAGATGGGACTAGCAAACCATACTCATCAAGTACTTCCTTATCCATGCCGACATCCAAGTCCATATCATACTTCGGTTTGGGCCTCGCAGCAGGTTCTTCTTCCGATTTTTCTTCTTCCTCTTCTTCCTCAGGCTTGACTGAAGTACGTTTTTCTTTGATTTTTTCATATAATTCTTCCATGAGTCCGACAGGTTTTGATCTAAGCACCATTTCTGGAGTTTTTCTTAATTTTGGTCCAGACTCTATTACCCGCTTTAGTTCCTCCTCGAAATTAGCCCTCGGTTCTTGGTCTTTAGGATCTGCGGTTTGTTTGATAGCCGTTTCTTTATATCTAGAAACGAGTGGTGGTGGAGGTGGTGGTGGTGCTGGCGGTGGTGGTGCTATGCGGGCGTAGCGCCTGCGGGAGTATAACCAACTGTTGGCGTATTTCTGGAAGGGTAACCAAATGTTCAGCTAGCTGTCTTGTGTTCTAGGTTATGCTACTAGTCACTGGTTCGAGCATTTTTTGGTATTTATATTTGCTAGCTCCTCTTTCTAGTATTTTTTTAATTATTTTATTTTCATATACTTTAACAAGATTATTCAATATTTTCATTTTATTCGCTAATTCTTTCCACTTTAACATTGGAGATGAGATATGATAACATATTATTGAGATACACAATATGGTCCAGTTTTCCCCCGGCTGTGTCCAGTTTTTTCCCGGATGTATCCAGTTATTTCCCAGCGGTTATTTTCCTCTAACAGTGGTGCGGCTCTGATTTAATAGAGTGTTATTGGTTATAATATTGCCTCATTAATGAGGTTGACATACGAATATGGTCGAATTGTTTCCCGGCTGTATCCAGTTATTTCCCAGCGGTTATTTTCCTCAAGCAATGGTGCCGCACTGATTTAATAGAGTATTATTTGTTATACTATTGCCTCATTAATGAGGCTGACATGAGAGATGAACGGGAAAACATTGAAATGAGATATGATAACATTTTATTGAGATACAGAATATGGTCTAGTTTTTCCCAGGCTGTGTCCAGTTTTTCCCCGGTTGTGTCCAGTTATTTCCCAGCGGTTATTTTCCTCTAACCATGTGAGGAACGTCGGTGGTTCTACCCAGGTGCCCGCCCGTGCAAGTAAATTGCCCGGAGGGGCACATGGGGTCTTCCTCCACCAGTGGAAGCTGGAATGTTGCCATATGACCTTAGCTGTTGGTGCGACTATCAAATCCAATCCAATTCAATTCAATTCCTCCAACAATGGTGCCGTTCTGATTTAATAGAGTGTTATTGGTTATACTATTGCTTCATTAATGAGGTTGACATGCGAGATGAGCGGGAAAACATTGGAGATGAGATATGATAGCATATTATTGTGATAAACAATATGGTCGAATTATTTCCCGGCTGTGTCCAGTTATTTCCCAGTGGTTATTTTCCTCTTACAATGGTGCCGCTCTGATTTAATAGAGTGTTATTTATTATACTATTGCCTCATTAATGAGGCTGACATGAGAGAAGAACGGGAAAACATTGGAGATGAGGTATGATAACATATTATTGAGATACAGAATATGGTCTAGTTTATCCCTGGCTGTGTCCATTTTTTCCCGGTTGTGTCCAGTTATTTCCCAGCGGTTATATTCCTCTAACAATGGTGCCGCTCTGATTTAATAGGGTGTTATTTATTATACTATTGCCTCATTAATGAGGCTGACATGAGAGATGAACGGGAAAACATTGGAGATGAGATATGATAACATATTATTGAGATACAGAATATGGTCTAGTTTTTCCCCGGCTGTGTCCAGTTTTTTCCCGGTTGTGTCCAGTTATTTCCCAGCGGTTATATTCCTCTAACAATGGTGCCGCTCTGATTTAATAGAGTGTTAGTGGTTATACTATTGCCTCATTAATGAGGTTGACATGCGAGATGAGCGGGAAAACATTGGAGATGAGATATGATAGCATATTGTTGAGATAAACAATATGGTCCAATTATTTCCCGGTTGTATCCAGTTATTTCCCAGCTATAATTTTCCTCTAACAATGGTGTCGCTCTGATTTAATAGAGTGTTATTTGTTATACTATTGCCTCATTTATGAGGCTGACATGCGAGTTTAGCGGGAAAACATTGGAGATGAGATATGATAACATATAAATGAGATACACAATATGGTCCAGTTATTTCCCGGCTGTGTCCAGTTTTCCCTCGGCTGTGTCTAGTAATTTTCAGCGGTAATTTTCCTCTAACAATGCTGCCGCTCTGATTTAATAGTGTGTTATTGGTTATACTATTGCCTCATTAATGAGATTGACATGCGAGATGAACGGGAAAACATTGGAGATGAGATATGACAGCATATTATTGAGATAAACAATATGGTCGAATTATTTCCCGGCTGTATCCAGTTATTTCCCAGCGGTTATTTTCCTCTAACAATGGTGCCGCATTGATTTAATAGAGTGTTATTTGTTATAATATTGCCTCATTAATGAGGCTGACATGAGAGATGAACGGGAAAACATTGGAAATGAGATATGATAACATATTATTGAGATACAGAATATGGTCTAGTTTTTCCCAGGCTGTGTCCAGTTTTTTCCCGGTTGTGTCCAGTTATTTCCCAACTGTTATTTTCCTCTAACAATGTGCGGAACGTCGGTGGTTCTACCCAGGTGCCCGCCCGTGCACGTAAATTGCCCGGAGGGGCACCTGGGGTCTTCCTCCACCAGTGGAAGCTGTAAAGTTGTCATATGACCTTAGCTGTTGGTGCGACTATAAAATCCAATTCAATTCAATTCCTCTAACAATGGTGCCGCTCTGATTTAATAGAGTGTTATTGGTTATAATATTGCTTCATTAATGAGGTTGACATGCGAGATGAGCGGGAAAACATTGGAGCTGAGATATGATAGCATATTATTGAGATAAACAATATGGTCGAATTATTTCCCGGCTGTGTCCAGTTATTTCCCAGCGGTTATTTTCCTCTAACAATGTGCGGAACGTCGGTAGTTCTACCCAGGTGCCCGCTCGTGCACGTAAATTGCCCGGAGGGACACCTGGGGTCTTCCTCCACCAGTGGAAGCTGCAAAGTTGCCATATGGCCTTAGCTGTTGGTGCGACTATAAAATCCAATTCAATTCAATTCAATTCCTCTAACAATGGTGCCGCTCTGATTTAATAAAGTGTTATTTATTATACGATTGCCTCATTAATGAGGCTGCCATGAGAGAAGAACGGGAAAACATTGGAGATGAGATATGATAACATATTATTGAGATACAGAATATGGTCTAGTTTTTACCCGGCTGTGTCCAGTTTTTTCCCGGTTGTGTCCAGTTATTTCCCAGCGGTGATTTTCCTCTAACAATGGTGCCGCTCTGATTTAATAGAGTGTTATTGGTTATACTATTGCCTCATTAATGAGGCTGACATGCGAGATGAGCGGGAAAACATTGGAGACGAGATATGATATTATATTATTGAGATAAACAATATGGCCAATTTTTTCCCGGCTGTGCCCAGTTATTTCCCAGGGGTTATTTTCCTCTAACAATGGTGTCGCTCTGATTTAATAGAGTTTTATATGTTATACTATTGCCTCATTAATGAGGCTGACATGAGAGATGAGCGGGAAAACATTGGAGATGAGATATGATAACATATTATTGAGATACACAATATGGTCCAGTTATTTCCCGGCTGTGTCCAGTTATTTCCCAGCGGTTATTTTCCTCTAACAATGGTGCTGCTCTGATTTAATAGAGTTTTATTGGTTATACTATTGCCTCATTAAAGAGGCTGACATGAGAGAAGAACGGGAAAACATTGGAGATGAGATATGATAACATATTTTTGAGATACAGAATATGGTCTAGTTTATCCCTGGCTGTGTCCTTTTTTTCCCGGTTGTGTCCAGTTATTTCCCAGCGGTTATATTCCTCTAACAATGGTGCCGCTCTGATTTAATAGGGTGTTATTTATTATACTATTGCCTCATTAATGATGCTGACATGAGAGATGAACGGGAAAACATTGGAGATGAGATATGATAACATATTGAGATACAGAATATGGTCTAGTTTTTCCCCGGCTGTGTCCAGTTTTTTCCCGGTTGTGTCCAGTTATTTCCCAGCGGTTATATTCCTCTAACAATGGTGCCGCTCTGATTAAATAGAGTGTTATTGGTTAAACTATTGCCTCATTAATGAGGTTGACATGCGAGATGAGCGGGAAAACATTGGAGATGAGATATGATAGCATATTGTTGAGATAAACAATATGGTCCAATTATTTCCCGGTTGTATCCAGTTATTTCCCAGCTATAATTTTCCTCTAACAATGGTGTCGCTCTGATTTAATATAGTGTTATTTGTTATACTATTGCCTCATTAATGAGGCTGACATGTGAGTTTAGCGGGAAAACATTGGAGATGAGATATGATAACATATAAATGAGATACACAATATGGTCCAGTTATTTCCCGGCTGTGTCCAGTTTTCCCCCGGCTGTATCTAGTCATTTCCCAGCGGTAATTTTCCTCTAACAATGCTGCCGCTCTGATTTAATAGAGTGTTATTGGTTATACTATTGCCTCATTAATGAGGTTGACATGCGAGATGAACGGGAAAACATTAGAGATGAGATATGACAGCATATTATTGAGATAAACAATATGGTCGAATTATTTCCCGGCTGTATCCAGTTATTTCCCAGCGGTTATTTTCCTCTAACAATGGTGCCGCATTGATTTAATAGAGTGTTATTTGTTATACTATTGCCTCATTAATGAGGCTGACATGAGAGATGAACGGGAAAACATTGGAAATGAGATATGATAACATATTATTGAGATACAGAATATGGTCTAGTTTTTCCCAGGCTGTGTCCAGTTTTTCCCCGGTTGTGTCCATTTATTTCCCAGCGGTTATTTTCCTCTAACAATGTGCGGAACGTCGGTGGTTCTACCCAGGTGCCCGCCCGTGCACGTAAATTGCCCGTAGGGGCACCTGGGGTCTTCCTCCACCAGTGGAAGCTGTAAAGTTGTCATATGACCTTAGCTGTTGGTGTGACTATAAAATCCAATTCAATTCAATTCCTCTAACAATGGTGCCGCTCTGATTTAATAGAGTGTTATTGGTTATAATATTGCTTCATTTATGAGGTTGACATGCGAGATGAGCGGGAAAACATTGGAGCTGAGATATGATAGCATATTATTGAGATAAACAATATGGTCGAATTATTTTCCGGCTGTGTCCAGTTATTTCCCAGCGGTTATTTTCCTCTAACAATGTGCGGAACGTCGGTGGTTCTACCCAGGTGCCCGCCAGTGCACGTAAATTGCCCGGAGGGATACCTGGGGTCTTCCTCCACCAGTGGAAGCTGGAAAGTTGCCATATGACCTTAGCTGTTGGTGCGACCATAAAATCCAATTCAATTCAAATCCTCTAACAATGGTGCCGCTCTGATTTAATAAAGTGTTATTTATTATACGATTGCCTCATTAATGAGGCTGCCATGAGAGAAGAACGGGAAAACATTGGAGATGAGATATGATAGCATATTATTGAGATACAGAATATGGTCTAGTTTTTCCCCGGCTGTGTCCAGTTTTTTCCCGGTTGTGTCCAGTTATTTCCCAGCGGTTATTTTCCTCTAACAATGGTGCCGCTCTGATTTAATAGTGTTATTGGTTATACTATTGCCTCATTAATGAGGCTGACATGCGAGATGAGCGGGAAAACATTGGAGATGAGATATGATATTATATTATTAAGATAAACAATATGGCCAATTTTTTCCCGGCTGTGCCCAGTTATTTCCCAGGGGTTATTTACCTCTAACAATGGTGTCGCTCTGATTTAATAGAGTGTTATTTCTTATACTATTGCCTCATTAATGAGGCTGACATGAGAGATTAGTGGGAAAACATTGGAGATGAGATATGATAACATATTATTGAGATACACAATATGGTCCAGTTATTTCCCGGTTGTGTCCAGTTATTTCCCAGCGGTTATTTTCCTCTAACAATGGTGCTGCTCTGATTTAATAGAGTTTTATTGGTTATACTATTGCCTCATTAAAGAGGCTGACATGAGAGATGAACGGAAAAACATTGGAGATGAGATATGATAACATATTTTTGAGATACAGAATATGGTCTGTTTTTTCCCGGCTGTGTCCTGTTATTTCACAGCGGTTATTTTCCTCTAACAATGGCGAAGGTAGCGCCGTGGTGTAATGGTTAACATTGCGACTTAGTAACCCAGGGATCGCGCGTTCAATCCCAGCCAGGATCGAATTTGGGTTAATTACCGAAATATTTCAAAATTATTTCCTACCTTACCAGTCTTTCGGATGAGACTTAAAACTTAGGTCTGCTCGCTAAAATGCTTAGTGCAATACAGCGAGGATAAATCAACGCTTATACACACACTCTAACAATGGTGCCGCTCTGATTTAATAGAATGTTATTGGTTATGCTATTGCCTCATTAATGAGGCTGACATGAGAGATGAACGGGAAAACATTGGAGATGAGATATGATAACATATTATTGAGATACCCAATATGGTCCAGTTTTTCCTCGGCTGTGTCCAGTTTTTTCCCGGCTGTGTCCAAGTATTTCCCAGCGGTTAATTTCATCTAACAGTGGTGCCGCCCTGATTTAATAGTGTTATTGGTTATACTATTGCTTCATTAATGAGGTTGACATAGGAGATGAGCTGGAAAACATTGGAGATGAGATATGGTAACATATTATTGAGACACACAATATGGTCCAGTTATTTCCCGGCTGTGTCCATTTATTTCCCAGCGGTTATTTTCCTCTAACAATGGTGCCGCTCTGATTTAATAGAGTGTTATTGGTTATACTATTGCCTCATTAATGAGGCTGACATGAGAGATGAACGGGAAAACATTGGAATGAGATATGATAACATATTATTGAGATAACAATATGGTCCAGTTTTTCCCAACTGTGTCCAGTTTTTCCTCGGCTGTGTCCAATTATTTCCCAGCGGTTATTTTCCTATTACAATGGTGCCGCTCTGATTTAATAGAGTGTTATTAGTTATACTGTTGCCTCATTAATGAGGTTGACATGCGAGATGAACGGGAAAACATTGGAGATGAGATATGATAACATATTATTGAGATACCCAATATGGTCCAGTTATTTCCCGGCTGTGTCCAATTATTTCCCAGCGGTAATTTTCCTCTAACAAAGGTGCCGCGTTTATTTAATAGAGTGTTATTGTTTATACTATTGCCTCATTAATGAGGCTGACATGAGAGATGAACGGGAAAACATTGGAGATGAGATATGATAATATATTATTGAGATACACAATATGGTCCAGTTTTTCCCCGGCTGTGTCCAGTTTTTTCCCGGCTGTATCCAGTTATTTCCCAGATGTTATTTTCCTCTAACAATGGCCCGGCTGTGTCCAATTATTTCCCAGCGGTAATTTTCCTCTAACAAAGGTGCCGCTTTTATTTAATAGTGTGTTATTGGTTATACTATTGCCTCATTAATGAGGCTGACATGAGAGATGAACTGGAAAACATTGGAGGTGAGATATGATAACATATAACTGAAATACAGAATATGGTCTAGTTTTTCCCCGGCTGAGTCCAGTTATTTCCCAGCGGTTATTTTCCTCTAACAATGGTGTCGCTCTTATTTAATAGAGTGTTATTGATTATATTATTGCCTCATTAATGAGGCTGACATGAGAGATGAACGGGAAAACATTGGAGATGAGATATGATAACATATTATTGAGATACACAATATGGTCCAGTTATTTCCCGGCTGTGTCCAGTTATTTCTCAGCGGTCATTTTCCTCTAACAATGGTGCCGCTCTGATTTAAAAGAGTGTTATTAGTTATAATATTGCCTCATTAATGAGGCTGACATGAGAGATGAACGGGAAACTATATGGTAACATATTATTGAGATACACAATATGGTCCAGTTTTTCCCTGTCTATGTCTAGTTATTTCCCAGAGGTTATTTTCCTCTAAAAATGGTGCCGCTCTAATTGAATAGAGTGTTATTGGTTATACTATTGCCTCATTAATGAGGTTGACATACGAGATGAGCGGTTAAACATTGGAGATGAGATACGAGAACATGTTATTGAGATACACAATATGGTCCAGTTATTTCCCGGCTGTGTCCAGTTATTTCTCAGCGGTAATTTTCCTCTAACAATGGTGGCGCTCTGATTTAAAAGAGTGTTATTAGTTATAATATTGCCTCATTAATGAGGCTGACATGAGAGATGAACGGGAAACTATATGGTAACATATTATTGAGATACACAATATTGTCCCGTTTTTCCCTGTCTATGTCTAGTTATTTCCCAGCGGTTATTTTCCTCTAACAATGGTGCCGCTCTAATTTAATAGAGTGTTATTAGTTATACTGTTGCCTCATTAATGAGGTTTACATGCGAGATGAACGGGAAAACATTGGAGATGAGATATGATAACATATAATTGAGATACACAATATGGTCCAGTTATTTCCCGGCTGTGTCCAATTATTTCCCAGCTGTTATTTTCCTCTAACAATGGTGCCGCTCTGATTTAATAGTGTTATTGGTTATACTATTGCCTCATTAATGAGGCTGACATGCGAGATGAGCGGGAAAACATTGGAGATGAGATATGATATTATATTATTAAGATAAACAATATGGCCAATTTTTTCCCGGCTGTGCCCAGTTATTTCCCAGGGGTTATTTACCTCTAACAATGGTGTCGCTCTGATTTAATAGAGTGTTATTTCTTATACTATTGCCTCATTAATGAGGCTGACATGAGAGATTAGGGGAAAACATTGGAGATGAGATATGATAACATATTATTGAGATACACAATATGGTCCAGTTATTTCCCGGTTGTGTCCAGTTATTTCCCAGCGGTTATTTTCCTCTAACAATGGTGCTGCTCTGATTTAATAGAGTTTTATTGGTTATACTATTGCCTCATTAAAGAGGCTGACATGAGAGATGAACGGAAAAACATTGGAGATGAGATATGATAACATATTTTTGAGATACAGAATATGGTCTGTTTTTTCCCGGCTGTGTCCTGTTATTTCACAGCGGTTATTTTCCTCTAACAATGGCGAAGGTAGCGCCGTGGTGTAATGGTTAACATTGCGACTAAGTAACCCAGGGATCGCGCGTTCAATCCCAGCCAGGATCGAATTTGGGTTAATTACCGAAATATTTCAAAATTATTTCCTACCTTACCAGTCTTTCGGATGAGACTTAAAACTTAGGTCTGCTCGCTAAAATGCTTAGTGCAATACAGCGAGGATAAATCAACGCTTATACACACACTCTAACAATGGTGCCGCTCTGATTTAATAGAATGTTATTGGTTATGCTATTGCCTCATTAATGAGGCTGACATGAGAGATGAACGGGAAAACATTGGAGATGAGATATGATAACATATTATTGAGATACCCAATATGGTCCAGTTTTTCCTCGGCTGTGTCCAGTTTTTTCCCGGCTGTGTCCAAGTATTTCCAAGCGGTTAATTTCATCTAACAGTGGTGCCGCCCTGATTTAATAGTGTTATTGGTTATACTATTGCTTCATTAATGAGGTTGACATAGGAGATGAGCGGGAAAACATTGGAGATGAGATATGGTAACATATTATTGAGACACACAATATGGTCCAGTTATTTCCCGGCTGTGTCCATTTATTTCCCAGCGGTTATTTTCCTCTAACAATGGTGCCGCTCTGATTTAATAGAGTGTTATTGGTTATACTATTGCCTCATTAATGAGGCTGACATGAGAGATGAACGGGAAAACATTGGAATGAGATATGATAACATATTATTGAGATACACAATATGGTCCAGTTTTCCCCGACTGTGTCCAGTTTTTCCTCGGCTGTGTCCAATTATTTCCCAGCGGTTATTTTCCTATTACAATGGTGCCGCTCTGATTTAATAGAGTGTTATTAGTTATACTGTTGCCTCATTAATGAGGTTTACATGCGAGATGAACGGGAAAACATTGGAGATGAGATATGATAACATATTATTGAGATACCCAATATGGTCCAGTTATTTCCCGGCTGTGTCCAATTATTTCCCAGCGGTAATTTTCCTCTAACAAAGGTGCCGCGTTTATTTAATAGAGTGTTATTGGTTATACTATTGCCTCATTAATGAGGCTGACATGAGAGATGAACGGGAAAACATTGGAGATGAAATATGATAACATATAATTGAAATACAGAATATGATCTAGTTTTTCCCCGGCTGTGTCCAGTTATTTCCCAGCGGTTATTTTCGTCTAACAATGGTGTCGGTCTTATTAATAGAGTGTTATTGAGTATACTATTGCCTCATTAATGAGGCTGACATGAGAGATGAACGGGAAAACATTGGAGATGAGATATGATAACATATAATTGAAATACAGAATATGGTCTAGTTTTTCCCCGGCTGTGTCCAGTTATTTCCCAGCGGTTATTTTCCTCTAACAATGGTTTCGGTCTTATTTAATAGAGTGTTATTGGTTATACTATTGCCTCATTAATGAGGCTGACATGAGAGATGAACGGGAAAACATTGGAGATGAGATATGATAATATATTATTGAGATACACAATATGGTCCAGTTTTTCCCCGGCTGTGTCCAGTTTTTTCCCGGCTGTATCCAGTTATTTCCCAGATGTTATTTTCCTCTAACAATGGCGCGGCTCTGATTTAATAGAGTGTTATTAGTTATACTGTTGCCTCATTAATGAGGTTTACATGCGAGATGAACGGGAAAACATTGGAGATGAGATATGATAACATATAATTGAGATACACAATATGGTCCAGTTATTTCCCGGCTGTGTCCAATTATTTCCCAGCGGTAATTTTCCTCTAACAAAGGTGCCGCTTTTATTTAATAGAGTGTTATTGGTTATACTATTGCCTCATTAATGAGGCTGACATGAGAGATGAACTGGAAAACATTGGAGATGAGATATGATAACATATAACTGAAATACAGAATATGGTCTAGTTTTCCCCCGGCTGAGTCCAGTTATTTCCCAGCGGTTATTTTCCTCTAACAATGGTGTCGCTCTTATTTAATAGAGTGTTATTGATTATATTATTGCCTCATTAATGAGGCTGACATGAGAGATGAACGGGAAAACATTGGAGATGAGATATAATAACATATTATTGAGATACACAATATGGTCCAGTTATTTCCCGGCTGTGTCCAGTTATTTCTCAGCGGTCATTTTCCTCTAACAATGGTGCCGCTCTGATTTAAAAGAGTGTTATTAGTTATAATATTGCCTCATTAATGAGGCTGACATGAGAGATGAACGGGAAACTATATGGTAACATATTATTGAGATACACAATATGGTCCAGTTTTTCCCTGTCTATGTCTAGTTATTTCCCAGAGGTTATTTTCCTCTAACAATGGTGCCGCTCTAATTGAATAGAGTGTTATTGGTTATACTATTGCCTCATTAATGAGGTTGACATACGAGATGAGCGGTAAAACATTGGAGATGAGATACGAGAACATGTTATTGAGATACACAATATGGTCCAGTTATTTCCCGGCTGTGTCCAGTTATTTCTCAGCGGTCATTTTCCTCTAACAATGGTGGCGCTCTGATTTAAAAGAGTGTTATTAGTTATAATATTGCCTCATTAATGAGGCTGACATGAGAGATGAACGGGAAACTATATGGTAACATATTATTGAGATACACAATATTGTCCCGTTTTTCCCTGTCTATGTCTAGTTATTTCCCAGCGGTTATTTTCCTCTAACAATGGTGCCGCTCTAATTTAATAGAGTGTTATTAGTTATACTATTGCCTCAATAATGAAGCTGACATGCGAGATGAACGGAAAGCTATTGGAGATGAGATATGATAACATATTATTGAGATACACAGTATGGTCCAGTTTTTCCCCGGCTGTATCCAGTTTTTTACCGGCTGTGTCCAGTTATTTCCCAGAGGTTATTTTTCTCTTACAATGGTGTCGCTCTGATTTAATAGAGTGTTATTAGTTATGCTATTGCCTCATTAATGAGGCTGACATGATAGATGAACGGGAAACTATTGGAGATGAGATACAAGAACATATTATTGAGATACACAATAGGGTCCAGTTATTTCCCGGCTGTGTCCAGTTATTTCTCAGCGGTCATTTTCCTCTAACAATGGTGCCGCTCTGATTTAAAAGAGTGTTATTAGTTTTAATATTGCCTCATTAATGAGGCTGACATGAGAGATGAACGGGAAACTATTGGAGATGAGATATGGTAACATATTATTGAGATACACAATATGGTCCAGTTTTTACTCGGCTATGTCTAGTTATTTCCCAGCGGTTATTTTCCTCTAACAATCGTGCAGCTCTGATTTAATAGTGTTATTGGTTATAATATTGCCTCACTAATGAGGCCGACATGAGAGATGAACGGGAAGCTATTGGAAATGAGATATGATAACATATTATTGAGATACACAATATGGTCCAGGTTTTCCCCGGCTGTGTCCAGTTTTTTACCGGCTGTGTCCAGTTATTTCCCAGAGGTTATTTTCCTGTAACAATGGTGCCGCTCTGATTTAATAGAGTGTTATTAGTTATACTATTGCCTCATTAATGAGGCTGACATGAGAGATGAACGGGAAACTATTGGAGATGAGATATGATAACATATTATTGAGATACACAATATGGTCCAGTTTTTTCCGGCTGTGTCTAGTTATTTCCCAGCGGTTATTTCCCTCTAACAATGGTTCTGCTCTAATTTAAGAGAGTGTTATTGGTTACTATATTGCCTCAGCAATAAGGCTGACATGAGAGATGAGCGGGAAAATATTGGAGATGAAATATGATAACCTATTATTGCGATACACAATATGGTCCAGTTTTTTGCCCGGCTGACTTGGTCCAGTTATTTCCAAACGGTTATTTTCCTCTAACAATGGTACCTCTCCGACTTAATAGTGTGTTATTGGTTATACTATTGCCTCATTAATGAGGCTGACATGAGAATTAATTATATACTGAGTCTGTATACATCTACATTAAGGTTAACTATCCAGCTCTAATCCAGCTGTAATTTGAGTTCATCCAGACTATTATATTAATGCAGTCATCGTACAAAATAATAAGGGAAAGTATGCGAAGCTGGTGTGTACAATGTATTGTACATTTACATTGACTTTAACCTTTGAGATGCTCCCTATAGACAGTTTTGTTATATTTAGCCGAAAGTAATACGCGCATGCGCAGTGTAGCTACCGTCCAGAAATTTCCCGGTCCAGATATTTCCCGTTTCACCTGATCAATAAATTAAGAGGCTAATTTTAGTGATTTTTAAAGATTTCAATATTGGCATGTGTCCCTTTAAAAAACGTATTTGTTTTCTCACAGGCCAAGTGAACATTTGAAATTAAGTACCTACCTACCTACTTACCTGTATGGCTGCCTGCCCTGCCTGCATGCCTGTCCGCCTACCTGACTGCCTTTGCCTTACCTACATACTTACCTACCTAGTCTACGCCTGCAACTTACTATATTGTGTACATATTAGTTCTATTATATGTCGCAGAAGCCAACATAGAACATTTCATACTCTTCCACTCATAATTGCTAAATAAAAATACGAATATATTTGTAAGTATAAAAACAGTTTACTATTACATTGCTAAACAGCAGTCAGCAACTATTATCTAATATTATGTACATATTAGTTTTACCACCTTCTCTTTTACTACGTGTATAGGCCAGTGTCCTAGCCTGTAATATGGGTGTCCGGGCACCGGACGCATAGCCACTGCCTTTTGTTTTATTTCTAAATCACAGGGGCATCCGTGGCCGAGTGGTTAGCGACTCTGACTTGAAATCACTTGCCCCTCACCGCTGTAGGTTCGATCCCTCAGGGGCCTAGGAATCTGTATGTGAGGAAGCTATCCAGTTGGCTTGCGGAACGTCGGTGGTTTTACCCAGGCGCCCGCCCGTGCACGAAAATTGCCCGGAGGGGCACCTCCTCCACCAGTGGAAGCTGGAAAGTCGCCATATGACCTTAGCTGTTGGTGCGACTATAAAATCCAATTCAATCAATCTAAATCACAATATTCATTCTCTATTTATTTCAGTCTGAACATGAGAGAACATGAGAAAAGACAGAAATTATCATTATATAAAATATATAACTGGCCTCTCTCAAAAACAGCATTAACAAACAGAAAGCGAATAGTGACACCAGACAAATCAATTTTAGACAAAAAGACACTCTTTAAATCACCTAGAGACGAACACCAAGTAGAGTCTTAACACAAAAATCAGTACAAAAAAGAGAAATTTAACACCAAGACCAAGTTGTAAAAAGAAGTTAAGATTTTCTTCGCCAAAATCATTACGAAAAGCAACATAGGTTTCTCTTCAGGATAATGAATCATGGATTACAACTGAAGAAACTGAAATACTGATTCACTATGTAGATTCACAGATACATGAAAATGTGTACGACAGGAATAATTTAAATCAAAATGGCGATCAGAAATCAACATCGTGACCTGGTAAAACATGAATGAAACACCGCTTACTTTGCAATTTTTTAATAAATTTAGGTTAATTTTAGATAGTGTTTAGAGCTATGAGATTCTGGAAAGTGATGGTATGCACAAACGCTAAACTGTAACCCCGTGGGAAACGCAATGGTGGAGTCCATTTTGAATGTTTTAACGGCAGGGTGATATGCCAATGTATCCCTTGTATTCTATATAATGTTAAGCAAAAAATACGTTGTGTTTACTGAATTATTATTGAATTATTATTGAGTACAGATTTATGTTTTTTTAAGTTAAATCGTTTATATGTTTAGGACTCTTGTAATTTGCTGAGACACCCAGAGCTTGTATGCATATATGCAATGAATGACAATTCTGGGTAGAGAATGCCTATCATTTTAATATATACAATATTATAAACAATAAAAAATAAAAACAGATATATAGCTAACACTGTTGGGCTACGAATAATTTTTAGATAATTTGGCGCTGAAATGACAAGAATTTGGATAAAAGAAAACGGTGGAAGCAACAATCGCGTTAACACCAAAATTAACGTATTGGCCAATAAATGTCAATGTGATGGTCATTAGTCTAAAGCATTGCATTGTTCAGAGAGCCGCCGTGGCCGAGCGGTTAGAGCGTTCGACTACATAGCAACTGATGGTCGCGTGTTCGAGCTTCGGTGGGGGGCAAGTGAATGAAAAACTCGCAATCACCCAGCAGTGATCAATAGGTAACTGATTGAATTCATCAAATGTTCAGGCAATGAAAGGAGGTATTGGATCCGCCTTTCATATGCCTTGTCATTGACAGAGTGGGTCACTGTCCACCAGGTTATGGAATACCTTAACATTTTTACCAATTATACAAATATCAGCCAAGCTTGGTTGTTCTATGGCATATTCTTAACGTGAAAAAGAGAAAAATGCATCAACTTAACGTTGATGTCTTCATCGCCGTCGTCGATGAAAAAAATACCACATATATGCCTCTTTTTATTACTTCGAAAAGGCGATACAACAACTGAATCGTTCATAAAAAATGCTCCAGAACATGTTCTCTAAAAGCAGTAGACATGTTCGTGTCTATGACATTTTTAAGAACGTAAACAAGGGAGAGAGCATTTCCAATGTATCCAGTGTAAGCGTTAAAAGCGTATGCTAGCAAATGCTGAAACATTCGGACGATAAAAACGTGTGTGTGTGTGTGTGTGTGTGTGTGTGTGCTTGAAAAATGAAAAAAAAGAGGTTCTTTAAAATGCTACCTGACCTGAAGCGTTACTTTGTTTTAGCGTACCTCCACCACATCACGGGCGTTATAAAAAAAATAACCGAAATACGTCTACAAAGTCATTCTGGATTTCACAGATACCAAATAAACTTGAAAACATTGGGTAGGAGAGTGTTCTTTACCTCACGGAATATGTACAACGCGATTTAGTGCATGTGACCGGTTAACTTTTAATTTTTCTGTGCAATTTATTGTGTTTGGGAAGAAAAAGTCATAATTTCATGCAATGTTTGAAACAACGACAAACGTTTAGACAAAACAACATTCAGGAGGGTGTTCAAAAATATATGGAGCACATCTTGCGCTATGTCACACTTCTGGAATATATAAATAAGAACAAACAAATAATAATTGTCTTACCTTCGGTGTTGATTTTGCACGCTTCCGATGCGTTATTCCGCCACAAAATGTTGTTACTTCCACCACATCAAAGGGTAACGTATGGACACGGTGTGTTCGGTATTTAACAGTCAAAGTCACATTCGAACACCGTTCGGTGTTAAACATTCAAAGTCAATTCGGGGTTCGACATTCAAATCCAGTTCGGTATTCAACATTCTAACCCGGTTCGGGGTTCGACATTCGGTATTCAACATTCGAACCCAGTTCGGTATTCAACATTCAGGGTCAGTTTGGGGTTCAACATTCGGATCTTTTTACCATTTGTGTGGTCTACTCACCCAACAGAATATTTGACGGTATTGTTTGTGTATGTTTATGACGGTATTGTTTGTGTATGTTTATGACGGTATTGTTTGTGTATGTTTATGACGGTATTGTTTGTGTATGTTTTTAACGTCATAAAATGACACAAAGAAGTGCAACACAATCCGTTTTTATTGATCACTTATCGTAATTATAATTTTATAATTGTAGTAAATGGAAAAACCTGCCTCTTGCATTAACGATACACTTTCATACATGCTTTCCCATTGTCTGATTTGTCTTAATGTTCATATGTTATTTTTCTTAGTCAGTGTTATTTTGTATAACTCAACTTATTGGCATTTACAAAATTAAGTTTCGTTGCAAATAATCCGAGAACAATAAAATAATACAGGGTAATAGATGTCTGCAACGTTTAACTCGGATCAGCCACTTGCTTTTTTCCATTGTCTATAGTTTGTATGTGATCTGCGTAATAAATTCCAATTGTCATTTGCATTTTTGTACCAACTATGAAGAATAAACAAAACAATGAATGTGCGTCTTAATTTTAGTGTTGCATTAAAAGTACTATATCTCTATATAAGGCTTGTGGGCGTGTACCGAACGCAAATGGGAGCGGTTTAACACTTGGTTGACAACCAACTTCTAGCTCACGAAACGTGGCTGGAAACCCTTATATGAGGGCAAACTTTGTTTACCTGCAATCGACAAGCGCACCCATTCACCGAGAAATAGTATAGTATTTTCGAGTTTCGAACTCAGGACGTTCGGATGAGCCAATCAGTTGATCAATAGTGTTATTTTTATCGGTATACTGTTAGCATTGTAGGCGTTATCCTTGGGCGTTAACTGGGTTCGAATGTTGAATAACCAACTGGGTTCGAATGTCGAACCCCGAACTGGGTTTGAATGTTGAATACCGAACTGGGTTTGAATGTCGAACCCCGAACTGGGTTCGAATGTTGAATACCAAACTGGGTTTGAATATCGAACCGGAAACTGACTTTGAATGTTGAATACCGAACAGACAGGGTTTGAATGTTGAACCCCGGACTGGGTTAGAATGTTGAACACCGAACTGGGTTCGAATGTTGAATACCTAACTGGGTTCGAATGTCGAACCCCGAACTGACTTTGAATGTTGAATACCGAACTGGGTTCGAATGTCGAACCCTGAACCCCGAGCCAACTTGACACACATATAATTTGGCCTCGTTGACTTCAGTTTGTTGATATCAATGAAAGCTCGGACAAGATCGAAAACCAGCCAGTTCTGACCAGTAACACCGGAGATATTGCTCTTGATTTAGTTAAAATTGCTATAGTTTGCCTCGTTAATGCGATAGGGCCTTCATTTGTCATCCGATCTTTTCAATCTTTACCAGATTGTTGATATCAATGAAAGCTCGGATGAGTTCGGATGAGTTCGAAAACCAGCCAGTTCGAACCATTTACAATGGAGTTATGGCCCTTGATTTTCTGAAATATGCTATAAATTGGCGTCGTTAACACGATAGGGCCTTTATTTTTCATCCGATCTTTTTTAAACTTTACACGATTGTCGATATCAGTCATTGTTTAAATAATGGTGAAAAGCTATTTTCTGCATTTGTCGATTTCAAAAAAGTATTTGACTTCGTTATCCGAGAATTTCTTTGGTATAAATTAATAAAATATGGAGTAAGGGGAAGTATCTTAAATGTATAACTTAAACACATTAATTGATAGTTGTCCATGTAGTTTAGGAGTCAGACAAGGAGAAAGCCTATCACCTTTTTTATTTAGTCTTTATCTGAATGATATCGAAGATATTTTTTAGATCAAAGGATGTTGAAGGTATCGATATAGGAACCATTAAGATATGCTTTCATACGCAGATGATATTATTTTGTTCTCAAAAAGTGCAGAGGGTCTTCAAGATTCCTTAAATGTTTTATCAGATTATTGTGATAGATGGAAATTGACAGTGAATTTAGATAAAACTAAGGTAATGATTTTCAAAAGGGGAGGAAGGCTGACTCAAAACTTGCATTTTCATTACAAAGATGGTGAACTGGAAATAGTAAATGAATTTAAGTATTTAGGGGTGCTTTTTACCTCAGGTGCTTCATATAATGAAAATGAAAAAATGTTAGCTGTTCAAGCCTTAAAGGCTATTTTTAAGATGAACACATACACGTATTTGTATAAATTTACCGATTTGCCTCCTAAACATACTCTTGATCTTTTTGATAAATTGATTTTGACCATTCTTAACTAATCGTCAGAAGTTTGGGGATTTAATAACGGGTTGCAAATAGAAAGGATTTTTTTTAAGCTTTTGTAAACGATTATTAGGGGGTTAAGAGATCGGCTCAAAATAGTTTTGTGTACGGAGACATAGGCATATGTAGCATAGAGACTTATCGGTTATATAATATTATAAAGTATTGGTTGAAAACAAAATATATTAATCACGTGTATAGAAGCCTTTAACACTGTGCAGAGACTAATCCAAGAAAAACAAATTGGGTTTCTCAAGTAAAGTTACTATTTTCTAAATTAGGGTTCTACGAGGTCTGGCTTGCTCAATGGGTGGGCGATATACAGTTATTCCTTAATCAAATGAAACTAGGAATTAAAGATGTATGGCTGAAAGATTTTAACGGTGGTTTACAAAACTGAAGCAGATCTTTATTTTATAGAAATATAGTTGATTTTGCTTTTAATAAATACTTAGATGTAGTAGATATTGGCAAATACAGAATGGCCATGTCTCGCTTAAGAATTTCTTCGCATAGGCTGGCAGTAGAACCTGGAAGAAGGCGAAAACCAATCTGTGTACCATTTAATGAACGAAAATGCACATTTTGTCAAGTCTTAGAAGACGAGTACCATTTTGTCACCGAATGTCAAGCTTATCAGGAGTTGCGTTCTAGATATATCAAAAAGTATTATTGGGAACATCCAAGCTGTTTTACATTTCTGAAATTAATAAAAAGTGAAACATTACCATGACTACTGACATTAGAAATCTAGCAATCTATGTATACAAAGCATTTGAAAAACGATACACGATGCTTAGAGTGTAAGTTTTGAATATGTTATGTAGTGAATAATAATCAATATTTAATAACATATATGCCAGTCACGCCGTCTCTTCCTGGCACAAGTGCGTGTAACGTATATTTTCTTAAAATGGCAGTGTAACTCAAACAATAACACAAATGTACCTTTCAATAATATATAATGCCATATGTTATTATAACTAGGTACCTGATTATACTGTTATTTATATAAATCATGATATGTACTATTGTATGCCATCTTACCTTGCCACAATTGTATCATACATGTAATATTGATGCTATGCTCATGATTCTTGTTAGGGTATTGCATAATAAAGAATCTTCTTCTTCTATCAATGAAAGCTCGCATGAGTTCTAAAACCACTCAGTTCGGACCATTTGCACCGGAGTTATGGCCCTTGATTTTCTGAAATATTCTATAATTTGGCCTCATTAATGCGATAGGGCTTTCATTTTTCATTCGATCTTTTTCAAACTTTACACGATTGTTGATATCATTGAAAGCTCGGACGAGTGCGAAAACCAGCCAGTTTGGATCATTTACACCGGAGTTATGGCCTTTGAATTTTCTGAAATATGCTATAACTTGGCCTCGTTAACACGATAGGGCCTTAATTTCTCATCCGATCTTTTACAAACTTTACACATTTGCTGATATCAATGAAGACGAGTTAGAAAACCAGCAGATCGGACCTGTAATACCGGAGTTATTGCTCTTGACTTAGTTAAAATTGCTATAATTTGGCCTCGTTCACACGATAGGGCCTTCATTTTTCATCCGATCTTTACCAGACTTTACCAGATTGTTACTATCAATGAAATCTTGGAGAAGTTTGAAGACCAACTAAATTGTTACTATCAATGAAATCTTGGAAAAGTTTGAAAACCAACTAAATCGGATTAGTAAGACCGGAGTTATGTCCCTTGATTTAGTTCATAGATGCTTTATTTTTTTCGTCGTGAAGACGATAGGACCTTCATTTGGTCGGATTTCAGCGAAACTATGCAGGGATTATCAGTACCAAGCCTAGTTGTACATATTGTCACTGTGTTCCGGTTGAATGATTTGGCAGAGTTATGGCCCTTTAAAGGTTTTAATACATACTTTGTCTGACCTAGTTATCCTGAACCCGTGGCTGGATTTCAACGAAACCTTTTTGTGGATGATTAGTAACCCGGTCTAGTTGGGAATATTGTCGCCGTGTTCCGGTTGAATGATTTTTAGTGGAGTTATGACCCTTTAATAGTTTAAATACACAAATTTCTCCTGAACCCCTGACCGGATGTCAATGAAACTTTTCAGGGAGTTATGCATATCATCACCGTGTTGCGGTTGAACGATTTTTGGACGAGTTATGGCCCTTTAATATACAATCTGTGTCCGGACTAGTTCTCCTGAACCCATAGCCGGATGTCAATGAAACTTGGCAAGAAAGACCAGTATCAAGCCTAGTTGTGCATATCTTGGCGGAGTTATAGTCCTTTAAAGGTTTTAATACACACACTTTTCCCCGACTAGTTCTCCTGATCCACTGGTCAGATTTAAACGAATCTTGGTGGGGATGATGAGTACCAAGCCTAGTTGCGCATATCATCGCCGTGTTCCAGTTGAATGACTTTGGCAGAGTTATGACCCTTTAAAGGTTTGAATACACTAACTTTGTACTGATTAGTTCTCTTGAACCTCTATAGGCCGTGTGCTGCTACCCAAATTTTGACATATTGGTACCACTCAAGCTGGCAACTTCTAATATGCATTTTCGGAAAGGTCAATGTCTTACGCTTCTTTTAAGCCAGGATAGTATTTTTAGTTCGGTAGCTTAAGTGTGTAAAACTATTGTTTTATAAAGGGAGTTAATTTTTAAGAAAATGTTCTAAATTGATATAAAAATAGATGTATGGCATGGATTAACTCCACCAAATTTGTTTTTGTTATTTGATTGCGTTCAAAAAGGTTACGTAAGTCATGTAAACATATAACAGTTCAATAGTTCAACCCTTAAAAACGTAAAAAAACATATGGAAGCAAACATTCAACCATTTTAATCATTGAACGCATATTCTATCGAAAGAAGGTAAAGATAACCACACAAATTAGAATACATTTATACTTTTTAAGCAAGTTACATGTAAATATAGCTTTTTAGATTCTGCATATATATATATATACGAAACAATACGAAATAATATAAACGTCTAACCTCTCTGTAATAAATGTGTTGCTATAAAGGGAGATAATAAAGTACACTTTTAAGATTTTAATTAGAAAAATTAAGCTAAGATTAAAAAATGATTCACAGAAATGTTACAATTCAAAGTTCCATTTTATTTGTCTTTGTGTCATCTTCGTAGCATGGCAGACAGGTAGAGATCGCTTTGTCCGTAGTCTGTCTTCATTCATCGTCCGTCTGTCCGTCACGCTTTAACCTGCAACCTGAACTTGGTCATAACTTCAAAACTATTTCACCTATGTTTATGAAACTTCATAAATATCTTTATCTCACCCCAAGGAAAGTCGTTACACATGTCTAATAACTTTGTTTTTTATTTCGGGAAAGTTATGCCCCTTTCCATTAAACCTTTACCTGCAACCTGGCCTAGCTCATAACGTTAAATAAGCACATGACACTCTACAAAAGTGTTCCGTGGAACACCCTTCTCGTTATTTATTTAACATAAGCAAAAGCCTATGTGATTATCAGCCCTATTTTTTTCGTGCACTTACATTGTAAACTGAAACGTGGTAAGGTGAAACGTTCGGATGAACAGTTTATTAGATTTGTTATTTGGTTTGAACCGAATATAGACATGATAATGATCAACTGGTTTTGTTTGGCAATATTTCAGCCATATATACGTATTATTTCTGATATTATGTTCGCGTAAATAATATTGAAGTACTGTCGTACATTATGGTTGACATTGCTCATGCCTAAAGTATGCATTTGGTTGAACATTTCACTTGACCATATCCCATCCATTTTGGAGTTTGTGTTTATTAAAGATGGCAGGTAAATAGTCCTTAAATATTCAGCAGCTAACGAGTGTTACACGTGATGCAAGTTAACACAGGGTAGATACAAAGGCAATGTTGCAAGGAGATTTGAAAGACTAGCACAGCAGTCTTTGCTTCAGTTCTTGGGAGTAGGAAAATCGTTCTTAAATGAAAACAACTGATTTACAAAGTAGTTTGAGTATATGACTGCTGAAATAAAAGCATAATCTAGATACCGCTACGTCAATAGGACAGAGCATCATGGCAGACATGTTTTGAAAGACGGTAGTTAAATATTATTTTAAACAGCAGGTTGTCTAAATGGACACACGGTCTATAGTAAAATCTGAGGGTGAGATTTTCCAATCCAATCCACCACTCAGTAGAATGGGCATGCAACAAACTGTTGTAATGAGACACTGTAATAATTATCAAGTGGATATCAGTTAATAATAATCCAGTGTCTCATTACAACGGCTTGTTCTATGTCTATCCTATTGCGTTGTGAATTCAACTGGTCAACTCTGGATGAGCCGTATTTCCCATATGCAACAGCAGCAGTACAACATTTGCGTGCATACCACCACGTGCAAACAAGGAGCTCGGAAAGTCTTACATAGCTTTAGAATAGGGATGGTACACCTTGAACTTTGTTATAAGGCCTGTTATAACAGATGCCCATCTGTTCCTTTATAATTTTGGAATGTTATCAAAGTATCTTGCGAAACTACTTGCAGAAAGCATATACTTCCCTGTATTGCAACATGGTGTGAATGTAGGGGAGTTAGTTGTAGCATGCATACCAGATTCGGAATGTTAATGCGTAGTATTCTGTTAAAGATGTTAATATCATGATTGTCTCTTTCTGTAGCTTTGAGACGTATATTATTTTCCAGGCTGAGTTTTCTTTAAAACTACATTTACTTCTTAATTGCATTTTTCTCAACCCAAAACTGAAATATCACTTCTCTCGGTTCTGTTAATTGGCATATGTTTTGTTTGCAATAGTTTAATAAAGGAAATACTACAATGGCATTTACGTATGTAATTTGTGAGTTTGAGTTTAATTATCCAAATCGTTTAAAAATGTCTTCTATTACAAATATATGATATTCATGCAATTCTTTTTTTAAAGCTATTTTGTTTTTGTGTGTTCGTCCATTATTTTTTTTCCATATACACGAACATAGAAGAAGAAGAAGAAGAAGAAACTTTATTTGCCTCGTCATAGGTCTATGGAGGTTTGAGTCCACCCTCCATACATATAACAATATTGCAATAAGTCTAAGAAGACCCTTGAGCAAATCAATAAAATACATAATCATTAAACATTTTTTCGTTTCTCGATCTTAGTGGACAGTGTGAATATGTGTACTTCAATTTTTTTGTGTTTGTGATGTCGTTTGCATTTTTTATTACTTTTGCCTTTTCGTTTGTCTGTTTGCGTGTTTGTTTTTGTGTTTTGTGGTTGACTGTCGTCCTTGAATGATGCTTTACCTGTCCGATATTTGTATCTTTCTTTATATCTAAAATACATCACTCATATGATAAGGTAAATAATAAGATTAAATGTTGATCAATCAAACAAAAATACCATTCTACGATGATTCTAATTGGTAACGTATTATTGATTTATTTGAGTCAAGTATCTTCTAGATACCTGTCTGTCGATCATATCTTTCCCTGCGAAATCGAAACAAGAGGAAAGATTTAATTCAAAACTGGTATATTTAAGTCAAAATGTAATGGGTGCCTCTTTATCTACATAATAAGAAAATGGTAAAGACCTTCAGCTCCCTTTCGTTTCAAAAGAAATCATGTTTTAATAAATATTCAAATTTTCGTAAATTGTATTTGCAGCCTGCTTTCAAGTTACTTAGGAACATTTTGTCTGTACCTTAATACATCTTTATTTACATTTTTGAAAAATACTTTTTTTTTTTTATAAATAAATATCCAACAATCTTTTATTTTATGCTTTATTTTTGTAGATTTTCTCCAAAAAAATGTCAAGATGTATCAACTTTGTTTATTTCAAACATTTTCCCCATGCACGTTAATATAATAGAATGTTTATTTTAAGAACATTCAACTCCCTTATATTGCAATACAATTGTATTTTAAATAGTCCAGTTTTCGGCGGTTTTGGTTTAAATTTCGATATTCTGGGCCAAAAGTAATGGCATTTTCTCTTCTGTAGCTCATGACACCTTTACATTTAAAGAAATGCTATAACGACTTCCGTTTTATTATATTTTAATCATAATTTAAAATATCATAACTATTCCAAAAATCAGCGACTTTAATTCATTTTGTGTTGATTTCCCCCCAAAATTTCAAGATTTATATATTTTATTCATTCCAAATATTTGTTTTCATGAACTTGTATATAACAGATAACTTTAAGGACTTTCAATCTCCTTATATTGTAATGAGAATTATATTTTTTAGAAGTAATCTCGTTTTAGTGATTTTGGTTAAAATTTGCAACTTTTGGCCCAAAATATCCCATTTTTTTCCAAATCTCTGATCCTTTAGAATTTTACCTATATCTCGGGACATCTTTAGTTAAATGAAAACACGTTAAAACCTACTATTTTGTTTAATTGAAAGTGTCAATATTTTTTTAAAAATTATTCCAAAAATGAGCAATTTGTACGCTTTTTTTTGCTGATTTCCCCCCAAAATGGCAAGCTGTCTACATTTTGTCCATTTCAAATATTATTTTTATTTACATGAATATAACAGGCAACTTTCAGAAGCTTCAGCTCCCTAATATTGCCATGATAATAATATTCAAAAAATTATTCCATTTTTTAGCGATTTTTTTTCAAATTTGGATGTTTTTGCCCAAAAATAATGTGTTAAGCTACCGTTTCAGAAAAACTATCCTGGCTATTTCTTATTTATTAAGATAGATCTAAAAGGTTATAGCAACTAGAATTTGCCAGCTGAGTTGGTACCGAAAAGTTGAGCAGCACACGGCCTACTAGCCAGATTTCAGCGAAACGTGGCAGTGTTGATCAGTACTAGGCATTGTTGCGCATGTCATTGGCCACGTTCCGGTTGAATGATTTTTGACAGCGCTATGGCCCTTTATAAACAAACTTTAACTTTAGCCAGTAGAGCGTCTATAGGCCCTCTTGGGCCTCTTGTTAAATAATTAAAGGGCATTTACTCTGCTGTTTCTCATCAGATATATCTTGTAAAAATCAAACTCATAGCTGCCAAGGCCCATTGGAAGTCAAGAGTGAGATGAGTCCAAGGGGCGGTAGAGCCTTGGTTACGGGGCCAGATGGGTGAAACCCACTGAAGCCTGAGGCGATCTTTGGTTGAGTTCTATGAATTTTAGCATAGAGGTATACTCGTAATACTTTTCATAGTATCATATATTTTAATTGAATTTATTTAAGTCACACAACATACGGAAGCAATACGGAGATCCTGGTTAAATTATGCTAAATTCTATCGAGTTTTGACAAGACCTACTAAATTTTATTAAAAATATCGCAGACAAAAACATGTTGGTCAAAGTGTTAGATCCGTGAGAATGTATGATGTATGAGTGTTAGCGTGATTTGACACAAAGATGAGAGACTTGACAGGTATGCGAACTCATCCGCGCTTCTTATGATAGTAAAATCCGGGCAAAGAATGAACTAGACAATGTGTCCATGGGGCACGGGTGCCCCGCTAAATACTGACTTAACGAAAAACTTGAATGTAGTTTTTTCTTGCGTACATATTGATCCATAATGTAGTGACTGCGGCGGTGGTATAATAGTAGAACGTCGCCCTAGCATGCCGTAGGTCGTGGGTCCCGACCGGGCCATACCAATGATGTTATAAATAGAAGGCCATGGTCTACATGTCGAGTCCTATGGTGAAGTAGTCAGATTGGAGCTTTACTAGTACCATATCAGAGTTAGGAGATACTAGTACCATATCAGAGGGTGATACTCGTACCATATCAGAGGGATATACTCGTACCATATCAGAGCTAGGAGATACTAGTACCATATCAGAGGGAGATTCTCGTACCATATCAGAGGGAGATACTCGTACCATATCAGAGGGAGGTACTAGTACCATATCAGAGCTAGGAGATACTAGTATCATATCAGAGGGAGATACTAGTACCATATCAGAGCTAGGAGATACTCGTACCATATCAGAGGGATATACTCGTACCATATCAGAGCTAGGAGATACTAGTACCATATCAGAGAGAGATACTAGTACCATATCTGAGGCAGATACTAGTACCATATCACAGCTAGGAGATACTAGTACCATATCAGAGGGAGATACTAGTACCATATCAGAGCTAGGAGATACTCGTACCATATCAGAGCTAGGAGATACTAGTACCATATCAGAGGGAGATACTAGTACCATATCAGAGGGAGATACTAGTATCATATCAGAGCTAGGAGATAATAGTACCATATCAGAGGGAGATACTAGTACCATATCAGAGGGAGATACTAGTACCATATCAGAGATAGGTGATACTAGTACCATTTCAGAGGGAGATACTAGTACCATATCAGAGGGAGATACTCGTACCATATCATAGCTAGGAGATACTAGTACCATATCAGAGCTAGGAGATACTAGTACCATATAAGAGGGAGAAACTAGTACCATATCAGAGGGAGATACTCGTACCATATCAGAGCTAGGAGATACTAGTACCATATCAGAGGGAGATACTCGTACCATATCAGAGGGAGATACTCGTACCATATCAGAGCTAGGAGATACTAGTACCATATCAGAGGGAGATACTCGTTCCATATCAGAGCTAGGAGATACTAGTACCATATCAGAGCTAGGAGATACTACTACCATATCAGAGCTAGGAGATACTAGTACCATATCAGAGCTAGGAGATACTAGTACCATATCAGAGGGAGATACTCGCACCATATCAGAGGGAGAAACTAGTACCAGATCAGAGCTAGGAGATACTAGTACCATATCAGAGCTAGGAAATACTAGTACCATATCAGAGGGAGATACTCGTACCATATCACAGCTAGGAGATACTAGTACCATATCAGAGGGAGATACTAATACCATATCAGAGGGAGATACTAGTACCATATCAGAGGGAGATACTAGTACCATATCAGAGCTAGGAGATACTACTACCATATCAGAGGGAGATACTAGTACCATATCAGAGCTAGGAGATACTAGTACCATATCAGAGGGAGATACTAGTACCATATCAGAGGGAGATACTAGTACCATATCAGAGGGAGATACTAATACCATATCAGAGGGAGATACTAGTACCATATCAGAGGGAGATACTAGTACCATATCAGAGAGAGATACTAGTACCATATCAGAGCTAGGAGACACTAGTACCATATCAGAGCTAGGAGATACTAGTACCATATCAGAGGGAGATACTAGTACCATATCAGAGGGAGATACTAATACCATATCAGAGGGAGATACTAGTACAATATCAGAGAGAGATACTAGTACCATATCAGAGCTAGGAGACACTAGTACCATATCAGAGCTAGGAGATACTCGTATCATATCAAAGGGAGATACTAGTACCATATCAGAGGGAGACACTAGTACCATATCAGAGAGAGATACTAGTACCATATCAGAGCTAGGAGACACTAGTACCATATCAGAGCTAGGAGATACTCGTATCATATCAAAAGGAGATACTAGTACCATATCAGAGGGAGATACTAGTACCATATCAGAGAGAGATACTAGTACCATATCAGAGCTAGGAGACACTAGTACCATATCAGAGCTAGGAGATACTCGTATCATATCAAAGGGAGATACTAGTACCATATCAGAGGGAGATACTAGTACCATATCAGAGCTAGGAGATACTAGTACCATATCAGAGGGAGATACTCGTACCATATCAGAGGGAGATACTAGTACGATATCAGAGCTAGGAGATACTAGTACCATATCAGAGGGAGATACTAGTATGATATCAGAGGGAGATACTAGTACCATATCAGAGGGAGATACTAGTATGATATCAGAGGGAGATACTAGTATGATATCAGAGGGAGATACTAGTATGATATCAGAGGGAGATACTAGTATGATATCAGAGGGAGATACTAGTATGATATCAGAGGGAGATACTAGTACCATATCAGAGGGAGATACTAGTACCATATCAGAGGGAGATACTAGTACCATATCAGAGGGAGATACTAGTATGATATCAGAGGGAGATACTAGTACCATATCAGAGGGAGATACTAGTATGATATCAGAGGGAGATACTAGTATGATATCAGAGGGAGATACTAGTACCATATCAGAGGGAGATACTAGTACCATATCAGAGGGAGATACTAGTATGATATCAGAGGGAGATACTAGTATGATATCAGAGGGAGATACTAGTATGATATCAGAGCTAGGGGATACTAGTACCATATCAGAGGGAGATACTAGTACCATATCAGAGGGAGATACTAGTATGATATCAGAGGGAGATACTAGTATGATATCAGAGGGAGATACTAGTACCATATCAGAGGGAGATACTAGTACCATATCAGAGGGAGATACTAGTACCATATCAGAGGGAGATACTAGTATGATATCAGAGGGAGATACTAGTACCATATCAGAGCTAGGAGACACTAGTACCATATCAGAGGGAGATACTCGTACCATATCAGAGGGAGATACTAGTACCATATCAGAGGGAGATACTAGTACCATATCAGAGCTAGGAGATACTAGTACCATATCAGAGCTAAACATGTAATATTTCTGAAAAGCTTAGTGTTGTATTTTACATGCGCTATGGTGAGGTAAACAATTTCATGTTTCTAACACGCTTTTTTAAAATTGACTTTTCGGGTAGCCTTTCCATTAAGACAATATTCATTTAGGTTAGCGATAGGCGAACAACCACATTACCTTTCTACTTATAATGTATATCTTTTTATAAAGCTGATGTTTTCCGATGTTTCAATTTATATTCAACTGTATTTAATTACAAAAGTGATTACCGGTATTTTTTGTTTGTTTTCCCTTTGATCGATTTCTGTTTTTAATGGGACATTTTAGCTGAAAGGAAACCCCGAGCGTGTATTCAATACAGACCACCAGTGGTTAATTATTAAATCAACAAAATGTCAGCCTCTCTTGTACTTAAATGAAAGCACACAGAAATAATACATCTCATTTTCACATTTGGTTCGAAAACTAATACAAAGGGAAAGGTACTCTGATTCTACATTGGTAGCGTACATTTTCATATACTAGAAGGTAAAGTAGAGACGTATAGCGTTTTAAAATCCTTTATGGAATATGTTTCAGCATTGTTATAAAAGTGTATGTTTCCTATTGTAACACAATATCATAAATTTATAACAAGAGAACCAGTAGGTCTTGTGGATGCTCTACTGGCTAACATGGCTCTTTTATCAGGGGATGTAATCAGATGCCTTTTAATTCTTTAGAAGTTATAGCATAGACACAATTATGACTCATTTTACGTTTGACCTCCTAGTGTGACCTGACCTTTGAGGTATATATCCGATTTTTATGGGTGACACACCTGCTCATCATGCTGAACATTTCTGTGCAGTTTTATTAAAATCTCAGCAGTAAATTAGGAGTTATGACTGCGACACAATTTTGCTAAGATGACAATTTTGATTCACCTGACCTTTGACCTCCAATTATGACCTTGACCTCTGCGGTCCGGACCTGATTCTTGCTACAAACGTTCTAATCATGCTAAACATTTCTGTATATGTTTATCAAAACTCATTCAGTAGTTTAGGATTTCTGGCTGAGACACAAGTGTGGTGCTAGAGTGCTAATAAAGCAATATATAGCATTTTTAAATAATTCAAGGGCAACAACTCTGCTGTTTCTACTCAAATATATCTGATGCAACTGCGTTTCCAAATTGCCCACACTTTCATCAATATCAACAATCTGGCCAAGTTTGGTAAAGATCAAATATAAAATAAAGATGTTAGAGTATGGAATTCTTCATTAATCAAGGGCGAAAATTCTGGTGTTACTTTCAATGATCCAGCTGGTTTTCGAACTTGTATGAGCTTTTATCAATAGCAACAGTATGTTCAAGTTTGGAATATATCAAATACAAAATGAAGGTGCTAGAGTCACAAGGCAGAATATGGTATTCGCAAGGCACAATAAGGTATTTTGTCAATAAATCGATGGCCATATCTCTGGTAATATTAGCTGGTCTTTGAACTTGTCCGAGCCTTCATTAATATCAACAATCTGGCCAAATTTGGTAAACATCAAATTAAAAATGAAGGTGTTAGAGTGTTCACAAGGCAGAATATGGCATTTTTAAGTAAAACAATTGTCATAACTCTGGTGTTATTAACTTGATCTAGCTGGTTTTCAAACTTATCTGAGAGTTCGTTGATATAAAGAAAAATTAAAACTGAAGTCCCTATCGCTTTCACAAGGCAAAAGTAAACGGCGGACAGATGACGGACAACACATCATCCCATAATCTCATCTTGCTTTTGGCTAATAGAGCTAAAAACAGAACTTAGTAGTGGCAGTGGCAGTGGCAGTGAGTCAGTCAAACTTGCTTTGGCCATAAACACCTAAGGAAAAGCATAGACGCTGGTCTGTTATTAGTAAAAATATTCGCAACTAGCTACTTCCTAGCAAGTATTATCAAAATCTGTTAAGGTTAGGAGTCTGAACAGATTAAAAATCATTAATGGGCCATAACTCTGCCGAAATTCATTGTACCAGAAGACCATGACGACATGTTGAACTAGACTTCCTACTGATACTTTCTATAAATTATTGAGAAGTTTAGGGGTAGTCTGAATAATTGAACTGAATTGAATTGGGGTTTTAAGGCGCACCAACACATGAAAGGTTATATGGCGCCTAACAGGAATGAACATGCCAGGCTCATCCTCCATGTACATCTAGATAAAATATGGAGAATGGGCCTAGAACCTTCTCACCCTCAACTGCAGAGTTGCTGAAAATTCTATTGTAGACACTCCATTTACGCTGGAGCCATGTTATAGTTTTTCTGCCACTGCACTAGTGATATGAGCGAGATGGCACCTGAAACAATGCAGGGGTCATGATGAAGACCTTTAATGAGCATGAACAAAAAATGATAAAATGAACTTGAATTTGGGGGGTTCTACCCCTCTGCCTATCCCTCCAAAGGGATCTGCAGTGTCTCTATTCTTTGCCCCGTAACCAAACAAGGCCTCCGGAACCACACTGGGCAGTCTGAATAAGGAAGTGTGACTTATGTTGGGACAAGGACAACTCTATGTGCCCCCACACCACTCATAAATGGCGCTGTTCTTTAAATGTTTAGAAGATTTATGGTAATGAGAAATAGATAACAAAAAGTCATACGTGTAGATATTTTAATAAATATAATCACTCTCAAAATAACAATATCTAATCTAATGCTGTCTTCATTCATTAACAAATTTAACAATACATTTAAAATAGGTACCGATATGTTCAGTGGATTATGATAAAGTCATTAACAGTTAAATACAAATAAAATTCTAGTTTCAATTCATTTAAAGGTTCGCTTGATACACTTCTTTCAGAGATCTTGGCAGTAACAATTTAGTTGAATGACATTCAGTCAACACTGAGTGACTTCAATCAACACTGTAGTAGAATTATGGTACTGTTCCGGTCATGGATTTGCGCATGTCTGGTTGGAAGGTTTGCAAATACTCTCTGATGTCTTATAGTCAATATAGTTTTCAAAATTCAGTTGTTTTAAAACTCAATGTTGTGAAGGCACAGTGTATTCTAATCAATAAAACAAGAATCCTTGACACCTGACCTTAAGGAATAAAACAATGTTCAAGTCTTTACTGGTCTTTACTTTACAAGTCTTTGCTTGTTGTTCTTTCACATTATTGCATTAATCATTGCTACATACACATTTTGATAATCTTTTTAGTCTGTGTTAATAAGCAGATTTATCACATAGCATCCCTTGTTAGACATGTCCATCACATAGCATCCCTTGTTAGACATGTCCATCACAAAGCATCCCTTGTTAGACATGTCCATCACATAGCATCCCTTGTTAGACATGTCCATCACATAGCATCCCTTGTTAGACATGTCCATCACAAAGCATCCCTTGTTAGACATGTCCATCACAAAGCATCCCTTGTTAGACATGTCCATCACATAGCATCCCTTGTTAGACATGTCCAACACATAGCATCCCTTGTTAGACATGTCCAACACCTATTTCATATTCTATTGTATGTACACACGTGTAATACAACCT